>BSBK01000084.1:0-227500 GCA_027943335.1 Chamaecyparis obtusa | reverse complement strand
ATCAGAATACGACCATCACCAAGCATGCAATGGCTCCAGTCATGATATTGTATTATCCGATTCCAAGCGCTCAAGGATGGCATGATATGATGGGTGTCTTGGGGAGATTACTATTCTCCTTGCACAAAGATTAGAAAGCCTTTGGGGGTCAATCAAGTAGGTTTCTGATTAATGGCTTCTAGTAAGATATGTGGCATCCTCTCAATTAGTTTGTATGTGTGTGACTTACTTAAGAGCCTAGTTGACCATGCAAAAATCATAGGGATATTCACCTACCTCGAGCTACCATCAACACGCCTCGCTTGAGCTTGAGAGGATAAGGTGAGAGTTTGCTCAATACCTTATTTATATACCGATCGAGGAATTACCGATTTGAGGTCGTTCTCTAAAGAGGAAGCGATTCTCTCTAGACATGCCTCACTAGAAGTAAAGTCAATTGGAATTGGTCTTTCTCTTCACCCAAGTTCCATAAAAGCAAGGGGAGGGGATACATATACAAGTGAATTGCTTTCACGTCGCTTACTTTACCAAGGATTGCAGAAATTTAAAAGCTCTAAGGAAGTGTTGAAAACACTCCTTCAAACACACCAAAAAGTGTTCATTCCAAATTGAACCTAGTTTAGACTAAGTGTTTGCTAATCCTAGAACTTTCAAACACCCATTTTTAACATGCAAGGTTCTTTTGGAATGAAAATGCTTGAAATAAAGTTTGATTTTTTGCAAAAACAACAAGTGTTACTTCCTCTTAAGCATTCAAGATTTGTTTGATCGATTCTAAGCACCAAAGTGAAATGTTTTATTGCATTGATTCATTGTCCCTTAGGCATTCAAGATTTTGATTATTATTCATTTTAAGCCCCAAAATGAAGTGTGAAGTTTGCCTTGTTCAATTTTATCCTTTGTTCATTTTAAGCCCGAATCTAAAATATGAAGTGTTGTGATCTCATACAATGTTTGTTTTATGACCTTAGGATTAAATTTGTTAATTTTTATTTTTTTTGTTACTAATCTATGATCTCGTCGACTCTACCTACAATCCGGCAAAATAGAAAATAGTGATCCCACAAACCATACTCACGATCCTGCAGGTCTGTCAGAGGAAATGAAAATTGAATAGAGTGCTAAAAAAAAACATAATTTAATGCGATACCTACGATTGCGATCTCAGAGGGTCAACTTGCATTCCCCCAAAATGTTGGTGGGTACATGGGCACAAATTTTGAGGCTCTTTTGTCAGTTTTCAAAATGCCTTATGGCTTACAGTCTTTAACAAAGTGATCCCATAGGGTCAAACCGCATTCCCGTGTTGCGCGTTCACGATCCTGCAAACTGTGACAAAAAATGTCTGGTGAAGTTCTAGATTTGAGAGCAATAAATTAATATAGAAGAGAGAGAGTTTCGTGGGAATGCGATCCCGCTGACTGTACTGTCAATCTTGTTGACCATACTCGCGATCCCAGAGGACTATTTTTTTTGTACTATGTAAAAACTGAGAGCGGGAATGATGGCGCAAGTGTTTGTTCTTCATCCTCCAACCTACAAAACACCCAAAAAAAAGCTTGCAAAACACTCAAACAACAAAAAAAAGTTAGTTTTGGGGTTAGTTTTGCAATAGAAAATGATGAAATGAAAGAGAAATGACCCTAGAAGTGGGTCCCACTGGGCATGCCAAAATGTAAAGCTATGAAATGAGTTGTTAGGAACATGAAGCTACACTAACCATTCAACAAAACAAATAAAAAATACACTTATACTAAGACAAAAAGAAAGCAAAGGGAAGAGAGTGCAAACACCCAAATGAAACCTTCTTGATCCTTAGATTTGTCCAAATAGATTGGATGTGTGCTCAAGATTCAATGTCTTTGGGAGGATTTTGGCATTATAATGGTAATTTGGTAGTTTTTAGGCTCTCAAATTAGCATTATAACTTTGCATGAAAAGTGGATGAAAATGAAGGAGACAAGGGTTCAATTTAAGAGGAGGAATGAATGGATGGTCAAGATGCAAACCTAAGAAAGGGTCAAGATGCATTTGAGAGAGAGCACATGGATTGTGCTTTCTCAAATGCATCTCCTTGTGACAAGTGTCACAATGGGAGAGGTTGGAAGGAATGGGGGAATGTGACCATTTTGGGAGATGTGTGAGGGGACAAATGTGTAAGAGGAAGATGGAGTATGTAAGAGATGTGTAAGAGAATTTAAGGTTGACATGTGAATAGGGGGATGTGAGGATGTGACATGGAAGTTCATGACTTGGGTTGGGTTAGGATTTCTTAATCCATGGATTATGATTGTGCAAATGCTTAGGAGGTGATTAGACTTGGATTAGGAGGTAAGTGGGAAAGTTAGGAGGATGTAATGGGAGGAGAGAGAATGAGTGGAGGTTTGGGTTAGCTAATCATGGGTCATTAGCTAATTAAGGGTGATTAGTATGTGTGAATGGGTTGGGTTGAGTAGGAACTCCATTTTAAGATTTTGGGATGGGTTTTGTTAAGGGTTAAAGTTAGGAGTTATGTGCTCAAATTGGATTAAATATTTTATTTAATTCCAAGTGGGAGGAAAATGAGGGTTTATGAATTAATTTAAATAGATATATGTATCCATTTAAATTAATAGAGGAATGATGATTTAATTAATTATCAGACTATGGGTTTGTCATTTAGATAATTAATTGGGCTATAATTAATTAATTAATTAAATTAATTAACCAGGGGATGACATAAATTAATTAGATAAATAATATTTAATTAATACAATACCTCAGGAGAGAACTAAATAGGATTACTTTAATTGTGTAATCAAATTTAGGTGTCTACACAAAGTTTTTGAGTTCCATCTCTCTCTCTACTAGTGCTATCATGAGCGCATTATGCGCTCTAATCCAGGGTCACTCATGAATGTGGTGTAACCCACATAGTGTGACCTGTCCCCACTCTATCATTGTGAGCTACTCCCACAAATCTATCATGTCTTGCCAACTCTCCCTCAAAATGAAGGGAGCTGCCTGCTCTTGTACTCAGTTCAACTCATGTCAGTCAATTTATCGTAAGCTAGATTTTCCCCTATCCCAATCTGCACTAAGGCATCATGTCATCAGTTTATCTTGAGTCAGTTCTCGAAACCTTCTAATGGATTTTTCCAAGTCTAACCCTTTCCTTTTGGCCCAAATGGTAGAGACATTGATTGGACCTCGTAGACGAAAGTTGACAATTGGTGCAAACATTGATCTACGGAGATGGTGTTTAGATACCACCACCTCCAGTCAACCCCCCTTCCTCATCTCAGAGATGAAAATCCATCGATCATCGTCTCCAACCCTTGAATCCCCATCTTGAAGATATTGATTGGTCGATTGACGTCTACGCAAATGATAATCAGTCGATCGTCGTCTTCTCCCTTATGCCTTTAACTCCTTAAAGCTATTGTATGTGTTGGTGTAATTAAATATTTACTAATTACACTTAATTAAGTTTACTTAGGATAATGCATTTTCATATTAGTTGTCATTGTGACACCTAGGAGTTTGCATTTCATTTAGCACATGGTTAGGAGAATTTTCACTTTAGGTGTGATAGTTGTCATCACATACCTCTTTGTGTGTGAGATCCACCTTTAGTGCTCTTATCACATTATCATCCTCTCATTGTTGCACATGTTGCACATACTTTGATGTACAATGAAGGATGATCCACCTTTGGTGGACATGTGATTCCACCTAGTGTGGTTGATAGCTTATCATCTCCTTATCATGTAGCCTTATTGCATTGCCTATATATTCAGGCACTCCTTCTTTGTAACCATCAAGCATTATCATTTGATCATTATTGAATCTATTCATTTGATCATCTTGTCTCTCTTGTGCTATCTCTTGAGCTTCTAGATCTTGGCATTTTATTCTTTGCCTTAGGCAAATTCTTACATGGTATCAGAGCCATAAGAGTTTCATTTGCATAGCCTATTTTGAGATATTTTTATTGCAAGTCAAAGTTGGAGCTTGTTGGTGCAAATCAGAGGTTGGTATCACATTGAGGAGGTCCAAAAACCCCTAAATCGAGTTTTGTTTCATCCAAATCGGATATCTAAAGTAAATTCTAGAGCCATTTGAATTTTCAAGGTTCTGCGGTGGCGATTTAGAAAAAATAATTTTCGAGGCAATTTTCAATTAGCGATATCTCAGTCATCTAGACTCCTTTTTTTGAGCATTTTTTTTTTGTTTTGGGGTAGAATTTCACGATCTACACAATGGTGCAAGTGATTTCTGATCTCTGTTTCTAATATTTTTTGAAAATCACAAATCTTGATTTTTACAACTTTAGAGGCTTCGTTCGGGCTCATATGTACATATTTTCAGGTGCTATTTTTTTTTAAAGTTCATGATTTTTTGTCTACTTTCCAGATCTGGTATCAGTTTAGAAAAATTCTAAGTAGACATAGTACTTTCAAAATTTGGTCTATTTTGGCCTATTTTTGGCACTTGTAATTTGTTAGATCCTTGAGAGATCTTGTGTCTTATTTTTTTGAGTCTACTATAGCTTCATATTTTTTGATGTAATTATCAAAATCAGAAGTCCACTTTGGTTCATTTTGGCAAGTGGCAATTGTACACGCATTATATATAAAGTGCCAAAATCATCTATTTTGGGGGGGGTTCTTTGGCTCATTTCATTTTGGGGGGTGCATTGTTTTTTTGGTCTCATTGTTTCATGTGAGAAGTATATCATGGATGGTTTAATTAGGTTGACAAGAGAAAACTATAAACAATGGAGTGAATTGGTTCTTGCTCATTTTAGTGAGCATAACCTATTGCCCTATTTGTATGAGGATAGACCTAAAAGTCCTTCTTTCAATTGGGACTCTTCCTCAAAAGTTATTAAGGTTATCTATTGGAATATGGATATGGATGTTATGGATTCCCTTGTTGACTATGAAGATGAGACAAAAAATATTCCTAATATTTAGACTGCTCTTTGGGAAATGTATGGAGATCCACATATTACTCCACTTCCAAAACCTCCAGAACCTCCAGTTGCAGCTCCTTCTCCTCTTACTGAGATCACATCTCTTGATGATGTGTGTCTTCCTATAGCCACTCACTCTTGTGATTCAATGCAGCAAGATATTCCTTTTCTTCCAATTATAGTTCCATGGGATGACTACTTGACAGACATTGCAGGTTTGTTTGTGGAGTCCTACATTTCAGATTTGGGAGACTTCATTGATGACATTCATCTTCTCTTTGTTGAGGATGATCCTTTTTCAATTGTTTTGAGGGAGTATGTTGACCCTCATCTTCATTCTCCACTTGATCCTTCTTTCAAGATTGACATGATTGTGGATCCTTTGATACAAAATTTGGAGGAGGTCTCTGTAACTTCAGAGAAGACATTTGAGTCTTTGGAGATTGATTTTCATGAGTCTCAAACTTCACTTGAGATGTCACATTGCATGATTCAAGCTGATCATACTCATGTGTTGGAGATTCCTATTCAGTTTCTTGAGAGATCCTACATTTTGAGGATTCTTCCTTTAGATTGGGGAGGATTCATTGATACACCTATGGACTTGTTTCTTCCTAAGGGGAGGAGCATTATTCAATTTTCTTGGTGTAGTTTCTATATTGATCCAGGCACACCTATCATGGGTGTACATTCTACATTGAGGGGGGGCTTTCTTGCTTCTCTTCCTACTTCATTTGAGGAGGCATCTTTATCTTTGGAGTTTGATCCATATTCTTACGTGGATCAGTTATCATTGGTTCCTTATTTGTCACCTTCTTCTACTAGGCCTTCTCCTGATTGGTTCGTGGCATCTTCATCAACCAAGGACATGGTGATACATGAACATACTTCAGAGACATCATACTTTATTTGGATACCCCTTCCTACTTCCTATCCACAATGGGAAGCCTTCTTACATCTATACTTGGTGTATCTTCTTCCTAAGAGGAGAAATGTTGTTTGTAGGCATTGGACTATGTTTTGTCTTCAAGCACTTACCATCCTTGGAGGAGATTACTCATTATAGGGGGGATATCATGTCTCCTTGTTTCCTTCCTTTGGGGGGATTTTTTATTGTATATGCATGATGTATGTCATAATTGGGGGGTCTTGATTACTCCATCCATGCATGCATCTTGTATTCATCTCTCTTTTTGGGGGAGAGTTTTTCCCATGAGGTTTTCCCTCTTTCTCCACTTTATGAGAGATTGCATTGTTCTTGCATTTTGTACATGGGTACCTAACATGCCCTAATAGCTGGGACCCATCTTGCATTGTGAGCTTAAGTGCATTCCCCTAAGTTGCACTTAAGGGGGGGTGTTGGTGTAATTAAATATTTACTAATTACACTTACTTAAGTTTACTTAGGATAATGCATTTGCATATTAGTTGTCATTGTGACACCTAGGAGTTTGCATTTCATTTAGCACATGGTTAGGAGAATTTTCACTTTAGGTGTGATAGTTATCATCACATACCTCTTTGTGTGTGAGATCCACCTTTAGTGCTCTTATCACATTATCATCCTCTCATTGTTGCACATGTTGCACATATTTTGATGTACAATGGAGGATGATCCACCTTTGGTGGACATGTGATTCCACCTAGTGTGGTTGATAGCTTATCATCTCCTTATCATGTAGCCTTATTGCATTGCCTATATATTCAGGCACTCCTTCTTTGTAACCATCAAGCATTATCATTTGATCATTATTGAATCTATTCATTTGATCATCTTGTCTCTCTTGTGCTATCTGTTGAGCTTCTAGATCTTGGCATTTTATTCTTTGCCTTAGGCAAATTCTTACAGTATGAACATAATTAATTGCAAAATTAAAAGTAGGAAATGAAAGTACAAAGAGAGGTCTTCGAGACTCACCGATGGTCCCATGTCTGCAGGTCGTTGGTAGATCCTCACATGCTCACCAAGTTGTTGTCTGACCCTCACGATCAAATTTTCCTCTCATTTTCTCTGGTTTTCTATTGGTCGCGATAGAAAATGAGCCTCTTTGGACTCCTCGGGCCCTATTTATAGGTGTCTTAGGGCTCATTTTCTGTCTCGGTCCCCTTTTTGTCCCAATCCCTAAACTGTCATGCAAAATGTCTCCTTTCTCATCTTTTCTCTCATTTTCTTCTCTTCTTCCTTTTTTCGAGAAAATGATCCAAAACTTATTTTTGCGCCATTTTCTCGAGGGGACTCTCTCTCTCTCATGTAATTCTATTTGGGGCATCTATTTTTCTTTCTTTGACGCAACACTGACCTCAACACCGTGTAAAAAATGGGCAAAATGTAGATGCCCAAAATTATCCTGACACCCTTAGATTAATTAAATTAAATTAAATTAATATTTCATTTATAATTATTGTCAATTTTAATTAATTTACTATATTTGCTATATTTGACTATCTATTTAATTAAATAGGTTCACTAGTTTAGTATTTAAATTTAATTTGAATACTTCTAATGTATTATTATTTTTTAATCGTGATCCCTCCATAAAACCCCTTTTAAATAAATTTATATTATTCTAATCCCTCCACATCCTAATATTTTTCTAAGCTATGATTAATTTGAACTTAATTTAAATTAGTCTTAAACCCTCCTAAAAAGCCTAGTCTATACCCATCACTTCACCCACTAAGTCTATCCTTTTGGCTAATCCTTGATTAATTATCCTAAACAGTGATTTCTAACCTCATTAGAGCCTAATGAGTTGCTCACACATGTGTGATCAACCCATCCCAAGGAAGTCACTAAACTTCCTTAAATTCTCCAACTATCTCCTCACAAGCTTGTCCCCCCACTCCTTTCTCCAAGGTTTCTCACACACGTGTGACCAATCTCAAGCCTTTCAAAGTTTAAGTGCTCATTGTTGAGTTTTTCATGGCATGTCCTTTTGCCCTTGTGGCTCCTATGTGGATGCCACATAGATGCCACTTCATCCAAGCCCTCCCTTTCCCTCCAAAATCCTATAAATAGGTCTCACTCCTTGCAAATCTTCTCTCATTTTTTGCATTGTTATCATGCTAGAATAGTTTTAGAATTTCATAGTTGTTTTCATACTTTTTATGCTTAGTTCATTTTCTTTGTATCTAGAAATCACATGCTAGGTTAATGGTGAATGAATCTAGTTGTTTAAATCTTGAATCTAGCTATTTAAATCTTGTACCTTCATCTTAGTTGTTTAGTTTAAATCTTGTATTCTCATCAAGGGTGGTAGCTTGAGACGAGTTCTTGATATTTGTTCTGGAGTTCATCATCAATCCATTAGCTTGCATTATAGAATCCATCCACCTCAAGTAAGCAATCTTTAGTGGGATTTGTATTTTGTGTTGGGAGAGCACACCCACATTAATCTCAAAGAGAAAATCAACAAGTCTTGGGGGCACTTGTTTGGCTCATCGGAGGTTATGTTGGAAGCAATGTGTAGTTACAAGTTCATGAACATGTTAGATTAGAATGAATTATTTTATATGCCTAACGTTGCATGTTTGAGCTTGTTCCACAGGTAGGTTTCCAACATATACATCAATGAAACAAATGGTACTTCATTTTTATGACTTTTGAGACAATAATAGAAGATTAAAAAAAAGTATAGACCATTTCGTTGTTATTATTCTTTGGAATGGAAGGGAACTTCATTTTTATGAAATTTTTAAGATGACGAAGGAAAATAATTGTGTCATTTTTCTGTTATTCCATGCTTAGACATTAGATAATGATGTGAGGAAAATGTATAGACCATTTTATTGTTATTATTCTTTGGAATGGAAGGGAACTTCATTTCTATGAAATTTTTAAGATGACGAAGGAAAATAATTGTGTCATTTTTTTGTTATTCCATGCTTAGACATTAGATAATGATGTGAGGAAAATGTATAGACCATTTTATTGTTATTCAATGAAAAAGAGGGTAACTTCATTTCTATGACTTTTTAGACAATGGTAGGAGATTTTTTAAAAAAAAGTATAGACCATTTCTTTGCTATTATTCTATGGAATGGAAGGTAACTTCATTTCTATGGTTTTTAAGGCCATGAAGGAAAATTAAAGTATGTATCATTTTGTTGTTATTCCATGCTTAGACTTTAGATATTGATGTAAGGAAAAAGTATAAGACTATTTTATTGTTAATCAATGAAAAAGAGGGTAACTTCATTTCTATGACTTTTTAAACAATGGTAGGAGATAAACAAAAAAGTATATAGATCATTTCATTGTTATTATTCTATGGAATGGAAGGGAACTTCATTTCTATGATTTTTAAGACAATGCAAGAAAATAAAAGTATATATATCATTTTGTTGTTCGTCCATGCTCGTACTTTAGATAATGATGTGAGCAAAAAGTATAAGACCATTTTATTGTTATTCAATGAAAAAGGGGGTAACTTCATTTTGTGACTTTTTAGACAATGGTAGGAGATGAAAAAAAGTATATACCATTTGGTTGTTATTATTCTATGGAATGGAAGGGAACTTCATTTCTATGCTTTTTAAGACAATAAAGGAAAATAAAAGTATATATATCATTTTGTTGTCATTTCATGCTTGTACTTTAGATAATGATGTGAGCAAATGGTATACAACCACTTTATTGTTATTCAATGAAAAATAGGGTAACTTCATTTATATGACTTTTTAGACAATGGTAGGAAATAAAAAAGTATATACCATTTCATTGTTATTATTCTATGGAATGAAAGGGAACTTTTTTTCTATGATTTTTAAGATAATGAAGAAAAATGAAAGTATGCATCATTTTGTTGTTATTCTATGTTTAGAAAATGATGGAAGATAAAAGTAAAGACCATTTTGTTGTTATTCTATGGAATGGAGGGGAACTTGAGTTTTTTAATTTTTAAGAGAATAGTGGGAGATAAAAAAGTATAGGTCATTTTGTTATTATCATTCTATCGAATGAAGGGGAACTTCATTTCCATGATTTTTTAGATAGTGTTGGGAGATTTAAAAAAAATATAGACCATTTTGATGTTATTATTCAATGGAATGGAGAGGAACTTTATTTCTATGTTTTGTTTGACAATGAAGGGAAATAAAATTATAGAGCATTTTTTTTGTTATTCTATGGCTTAGACAATGATGGGAGATAAAAGTATAACCCCTTGTTTCTTCTTTATTTTTGGCTATTTGATGGAGTGGAGGGGAACTTAGTTCTATGATTTTTTAATTGTTTTTGACTATTTGTTGGCCAACCTCAAACAATCACATTCATGTCAAATTTAAAATTAAATACCATTACACACACTCATGCATGTACACACACGTGTGTGTACATGCATGCATGCATACATATACATATAGACATATATACATATACATGTACATATATATATATACACATATATACATACATACATACATGTGTGTGTGTGTGTGCGCGCGTGTACACACATGTACGTATATATACACACATCTTAATTTATAAGTTAAATTATATTTATAATTTTGTTAATTAGAGTGGTGTACATGTATATGATACTAATGGATAATAAGAATGATAGTTGTATAGAAGTAATAAAATCAATTTATTTGTAAGTATATGAAGATCAAAGAGGATCATCTATAAATGAGGAGCATCGCCTTGTCCATAATATTCAAACATAGTAAAATTACATTATAAAATTGCAAATCTAGTTAGATTTTGACATGTTGCATGGAACTTTTTTGTAGCTTCTTTTATAAAATGTGCAAACAAGGTTGTCATTTCAAGTTCTACAATTTGATCGCAATTAGTTGAAATAATTTAATTTTTAATTTTTAATTTGATTAAATTCAATCTAATTTATAGACATTTGAGCTTGTTCATAGTAATGAATAATTAATTGTAAGTAATGATATTATTGTATAACTTATAAATTAGTGCTTTAAGTATCAATAATTTGAATTGGAAATTCAACTAGGTTAAGGTTAAATAAGGATTTTTTTAAATTGAACAAATAAAATGAAATACATAAAATATAGAAGTCCAAAAGAATGGAATCACATTAGGAAAAACAAAGTTTGAACAAAATGATGCTAATGCAACCAACAACAATGCAACTCAAAATAAAGATCAATTGATGTATAACATAAAAACTAATAAAGACTAGAGGACCAATATAAAAAAACCTCATATATAATTATGATATTGCTTTTAGGATTCAGCTATGTAGTTTTTTTTAGTCAAACTCATTGACCCAAATTTCATGAGTACTGGTTCACATGAACCCATCTCTCATGAGAATGAATGGAACACTTAACACTCATTGGATCTAGGTGATGCTCATAGAGGTGAAGCACCAAGACTTCCCAGGAGGTCACCCATCCCAACACTACTCCATCTCGAGCACACTTAACTACAAAGTTTCCCCCATGGTTAAACCCACTTTGCTTGCAAGCCCAGTTGAAAAACCTTAAGTGTTGTGCCTTATGAATGGTACCACCGTCGTAGCCCACCACACCTCTAGTCACCACAAGGACATGATCTCTAACAACAAAAAAGATCTTTAAGTGATGAGAATACTAGGAAGGGGGCATCAAACCCCACCAATAGAAGCTCCCAAGTCAAGAGCGCCAAGACATAGTACCCATAGAAGTGCAAGCCAAATGGAGGAAGATAATGTGAAGATAACATAAAATTCATTTCACATTTCAAAATATCTCTACAAGAACAAACAAATGGGGATTTAACATTAGGTATCACAATAATATCATATACAAAAATGACCATAAATAAAATCGCATAACTAATGCTTTCGTTTAGCGTATAACAATATAATTATTTAGCATATAACAATATAATTGTTTAGCAAGGAATAAAGCACAACCAAAAATGATCTGTTTACATAAATATTAAAAGAAACTCATAATTCTAAAATGAACAGAAAACTATTACATAACCCAAATAAAGCAAAATTCTTTAAAATGAGATGAACCAAAACCAATCCCCTTGCAACAGTTGCTTCAATCTATTCACTTAAGGGATAGCAACAAACTTGTTTTAGAAAGAAATTAAACACAACCTAAAATGATTTACCAGTGTATAGATTCTATACAAATTGTCACATAGTTAACAAATGTCAATGAAAAAAAAAAGGGGCAAAAACATAATTCTTTTGAAACTGGGATGAACCAAAACCATTATATCTACAACCATTGCTTCAAACCCAACTACAACTATTGTGTGAGGCATATATGCAAAATATGGTAGAAGAGAGCAAGGCACCCATATGAAGACACTTGTATGCTTGTGTGAATGTTGTAGTGCCTTTGATGTTATTGGTGGATGAATATGTTTTCCTCCTTTTTTTCCCTTTTTGGAAGATTTTTTCATATGCAAAGTCGTATTTAACTACCTAATATAATATTTTGAGCCTTAGGTTGTAACCTCTTTAGCTAAGAGCCAAGGACTAAGGGACATCTATTCCGCCAAATTCATCTGGGACATGATCTCAACCTCTTCCCTATGATGTGGGAGTTGGACACGATTAACCTCGTCTCTTATATGATGTCGAGCACAATCTTGACTTCATCCCTCATCCATTCCTCTTTTTTAAATTAAAAAAAAAAAAAACCAACAAAATAACTAATCAAATCTTATTTAAGACTCCTACAAATTTATTAAATTCAGAAACATTAGCCTTCACCTTTTATATTTTAATGTTGCACAAATTTGAATAAAAGATGCCAAAAAATTAGTCTCCCTAGGGCAGGGACTAATTAGACAAAACTTACCCATTATTATTATTAAAAATTATGTAAAAACATTACGAAAGGATTCTAAAATCTCACTAGGAGGCCAACGTGGGAGACAAAAGCACTCGGTAACATGATGCAAACATTTGCCCAATCAAGAATGACAGATAGAAGGCTATGATCAGATCGTGAATGACAGAAATAGCAAGTAGCGAAAATCGCGAGGACACCACTGATATATTGTTACTGGCCATCGATCTATAACACAGAGAGAAGTAATCTAGTAGCAGTTGCACACTTTTTTCTGTAACAATAAGCCGATAGGTTTCAGCAGGGAGTGTAGTTATTTTTAGAATTAAAGGTAATTAGATTTGGAAGTAAGATTGAAGCTTGTGCATGTGAATTATAAAATGCTTACAACCAATTCTGTTTGTTGTATGCTGTGCGTCTGTTCTAATGGTGTATCTGCAATTAATGGCACAAAAAAGTGGCAGGAAGCTTATCACGACTTATTGGAGGACCCTTTAAAAGCAGTGTGATTGCTGAAACGTTCAAACTGCCTTAGGCTGCCAAAAAATAGGAGTTGTTGGTCTGCTCTTTGGTTCTTGTGTGTAGTTGTTTGCTTGTATGTTGTTGTAGCAGAACAGTGGGGGTGTATCTGCAATTAGCAGGACAGAAAAACAAAAGTGGGAATTCCCCAAAGATGTAGTTGCAAGGAGTTCAAGTGGAGTTTGGAATTTGGATATGCCCAGAACCAAAACATTACACTTACCTTATTCTAGTTTTGAGACAGCATAGGTAGGTTTGGGACAACATAGGTAGTTGATGTGTATATTCAAAAAATAAATGAAGCATGACTTAAATGTTCAAACTGTCTGGCCTGAAAAAAAAAACCATACGCCCAAAGGGCATTTGGATTTGTAGTTAAGGAGTTCCAAGGAGTTTGTGTATCCAAAATATAACACTTGTAGTATCCTAGTTTTGGGGACAGCTTAAGTAGTTGATATGTACATTCAGAAAACCAATGAAGCATGACTAAAATGCTCAAACTGCCTGGCCTACAAAAAATGACAATACTCCAATAGTAAATATCTAATTAATGTGCTAAATCGACAAAACATTGGATATTTTTATAATAATACATGGCTAAACTCTTTTTAAGTATGCCACAAGCTTGAGGTAAAGTTATAGGAACACATCTACTAATCAATTCAACAAAAATATCAGAGCATCACATTGTGAAGTACAAGGGACCAGAGCATATTTCTTAGAACAATCAGGCAAAAATGAAAAATTTGCTTCAAATGTCCAACGCCATAGCAAGTGCATGTTAGTTTGGGAAAACAATCTGCAAGTCCACTTGGGTGTATACAGTTCAATATCTAACCGATTCACTTAAATCCACTAAACATAGGCTTCTATTAAACGAAGGGGGTTTCCAATTGAGATTAACCAAATGTATATACAGAGATGAAAGTGTAATTTGTTATTGATGTAGAAGTCCGCAGAGCAGGTGAGAGACTTCTAATTCTGTAACTAATTCACTTAAATTTAGTAAGCATAGGCTTCTATGAAATGAAGGGTTTCCAATTGAGATTAAACAAATGTGAATACAAAGTTGAAAGTGTAATTTTTATTGATGTAAAAGTTGGCAGAGCAGGTGAGAGACTCCTGATTCTCTATATTGTCAAGAGATTTCAGATGTAAGGACTAAAGAGTTCCAAAGGTATTTTTGCCTCTCATATTCTGTGGTCAAAAAGGAACCAGAAGAATATAATGAAATGAAACATTGAATAGCTGGATTATAGAAGCCAGAACCCTTATCACACACAATATTACATGAATAAATGTATAGGTTCTCATTGATGCATTGCCTAAGCAATATTTCAGTAGTATAGGGAGTAAATGAAGGACTAGACCTTGTACAGAACACACTATAATGATGTTCTAATGGTGTATATGTTCAATTCATCTGGGATGCTATGAAAAATTTCATCCCCCAATAGAAATGCAAATGCCATCATGCTTGTATTTTGCCAATGAAAGGTAACAGTATTTAATTATTGCAGAGCAGTTTTTTGAAGGCTCTCAACTGTTGATAATGAATTGAATGGATTGTAACTTTTCTCATGATAACAGTAATTTATACTATATTGGTACTGCAATAAGGATTTTTGTTATGTCATTAAAATATTTACTATAAATATCTACAGCTCAAAGATCATTCATCATAATAATATTGTAATTCAAGTTCTTTCAATCATAAAAGTTCTATTAATAGTCCCACTATTTCTAGGCTATATCAAAAATAGCCATAACTTTAGATGTTATTATTCTATTACTAGATAAAAAAAATCTCCCTGGTGAATAAGAACAGGAAACATAGTGAAGGATTGTTGATTTAGCTATGCCAGCCCTTGTAAAATGGAGCTTGCCGGTGAATGGTGACAAAATGGAATGTGTTTGACAAGCACTGAATAGTTGCCAGTTGATGAATGGCATCAGTAATGATGAAAATAATTCAAATGCAACAAAACTTTTAGCTGGTGTCCCCTTATTATTCTAGATCCAGCTGTTGATACACTTCATGGTCCAACTGGACCTTTCGAGTTTGAATTCCTTTCCTTAGATCAAGAAAACAAAATTGCACCCATAATATGTGATAAGATAGGTGAGCAGCACCTGATTTTTATTCATTACCAAGCCTCGTTTGAACAGTCTGCCTTCCTTTACTTCGATCTACAAAAAAAATTGCACCCATGATATGTGATCAGATAGGTGGGAAGCACAAGTAATCATATTCAAGAATTTTTATACATAACCAAGCCTTGTTTGCCAAAGATTGAAGATTTTGTCCAATGGATGGATCAAACATTGGCGAAATGTTCAAACTGCCATGCCTGTTTTGAAATTAACACCACTTTACCAACATTAAATTTCTAAAAAATGTGCTAAATCAAGTAAACAATAGATTAACTGTAGTGTGTCCTGACACACAGGAACACATTATGCTGGAAAAAAATTCAATGCTGGAGTTGTGATTAGAATGGTAGCTGTTTGGATCATGATTTGTTGTGTAACTGCAGTACAGTTTGTTTCTATAGAATTTTATATTGATGAATTTTACTTTTTAAGATAGATTGCAGACAAGATCAATCCTTTCCCTAGCTTGGTAAATAAGAGAAAAACAAAAGTTGAAATTGCAGGCAAGATTAAATTAGGGGAATTCAATTAGATAATGAAGCGAGAAGATTTTATTTGAATAAGTTATCAGAATGTGCTTTTTTTCAGATATTATTGCTCAATATGCAATGCAAGTACCCTGGTTGACATGCATGCTAAAAGCACATATCAGGCGCACGACTGTTTACCAGAACAATTAATAGACTGCCTTGAATTCTTCTGTAAAATGTTTAGGGTTCATACATTCAAGAATTTCTTAAAATATAAAACCCTAAGCAAAGACTTGCCCACTTGCATCAAGAAAAAGATTTAATAGGAAAATACAAAACCCTAAACAAAAGAATCCACAGATATATGTATATCTAGATTACTGTGATGGTTTCAAAATTTTCCAAGATTGTGTGTTGCTCCTAATTCCAGCTTAGGTTCTGCCACTAATTCTCTCAAATGTCCTCCTTTTTTCCCCTTCCCCTGTTAATTCATGTGCTTCACTTTGTCCTCAATACTTACGTAACGGTATACGGTGGAGTTAAGACAACTAACGAGAGAGTAACAGCCAGCTGCAGAGAACCCATGCCATCGTTATCAAGCAGGCACACAAGTAGGATGACAAATTTGGGGCTCAATAATGGGCTCTCCAGGAGCCAAAGCTCCCACAGAAAGTTCACTATGAAAGCCCTAAATTTTTTAAATTTTAAATTTACAGTAATAAACAAATTACACCCCACCCTAAAAATCAGACGGATACAACAAAAAATCTCAGAGATGAAGATAACGAAATAATGATCTGCTGTGTGAAGATTCGAAAAAACTAAAATTGATTGAAATCATGAGAAGTGACTTACCTCAAGGTTCTGTACAAATTGTCGCATGTTGTGAATGATTTGAGAAGAAACGGGCAGTATTTGGAGGAACAGTTTTTTTTTCAATTATTGAGGTGAATGAAAACTAATCTCACTACAGCAATGCCAAACTAATTTATCTCTCCCGTGAGAGTTTCTGCTCATGGCGGCGGACTGGAAAATCCAATTTCATTTGGCAAAATGCGAAAACAGTAGCCCTCTACGTGGCAGGAGTATTTTATTCCAGCAGAGGTATTGGGCGTCAGTTGTCTAACCACCGGAGAGAAGCAGGCAAGCTACCTAGCAGGATGACAATTCTCCGGCCGAAAAAGAGTTTCTCGGCTTAATTAAAAACCCACATAGAAAGTGCCTATCGGCTTAATAGGGCAGTCCAAGGTGTTTCAATTGGATGCCATTAAAACACCAACTGTAAAAAGGGCCGATAAACATGTTTCTTTGAACCATTATTATTAAATTTCTTTGACAAAATAGTTTCTTTTAATGCACCAATATACGATCAAGATTGTCAGATGTCAACGTCATGAAAGAATTATAAAGAAACGAGACACAACAGGAAACTGATGTAACATTCATTCGATTCACAGTTCTTTTCAGTTTATTCAAACATGCACGATTCTATTTTTAACAATAAAGTTCATGAATCTATTTTAATTACGAAGTGCAGTAAAGTGAAGGAAAAATCATTTTTAATAACAAAGTGTACAAACCTATAATAATAATGAAGGGAAGAAAAAGTCTTTCAAGAGCAATACCAAATAATTATGATAGGGACATATTTAAAATTTCTAAGGAGACATACCAATTAATTACGGTATGGACACATTTGAACTATTTTTAATACTAAAAAGCATAAATTTATTTTAATAACAAAATGAAAATAGTTATGGTATAGACATAGCATATAAATCTTATTTAAAACAGTGCATAAATCTATTTTTAATAATAAAGTGAATAAAGATCCTTTTGAGGGGGCATAGGAATTATGGACACATCTAAACTCATTTTAATAACAAAGTATAAAAATTTATTTTTAATAACAAAATGATGAAAAAGTCTATGGAGGCAGCATACCAAATGGTTATGGTATGGACACATCTTAACCCATTTTTAATAGCAAAGTTCATGAATCCATTCTTAGTAACAAAGTAAAGAAACAATCTAAGGAGCATACCAAATAGTTATGGTATGGGAACATCTGAACCTACTTTTATTAATAAAAAACCCTTCTAAGAGGCATATGTAAAATAGTTATAGGCACATCTAAATCTATTTTAAATTATAAAGTGCATGAACCAATTTTTAACAACAAAGAGAAGAAACAACCAAATAGTTATGTTATAGGTACAATTCAGCTCATTTTTACGGAACTCGTTATTTCTCATTTTCAAATAACGAAGTAAAGAAAAAATTATAATGTGGGCATGAACCAATTTCCAATAACAACGTAAAGAAAAAACTATAATATAGGCATGAACCAATTTTCAATAACAAAGTAAAGGAAAAACCCAACTAATTTGAATACATCTGAACTCATTTTCCATTACATAGTAAAGAAAAAATCCAATCCATTTGGACACATCTGAACCATTTTTCCATAACAAAATAAAGAAAAAACCAACTTTTAGACACATCTGCCCCCATTTACATAAAAACTTCAACCTATTTTGAACACATCTGAACCTATTTCCATAACTAAATAAAGAAAAAACCCAACCCATATCTGCACCTATTTGAAAAACTCAACCCATTTAAACACATCTAAACCCATTTTCCATATTTGGGAAAAACCCAATCCAATTTGTAACAATGTATTGATCAATGATGATGAGGACCGTTTCCTTTGTCACCCTTTGGAGGCTTGGGAAGTAGGCCACGCTTCACTACTTTTCTCTGCAATCAATACAGAAAATATCAAACATTAGTGCATAAGGCTTAACAGTGAATCAAGACAGATTTTTAAAGAAAATTGTAAAGCTCAACTGTAAACCAAGAAAGATTTTTAAAGAAAATGTCTATTAATAATAAATCCCATATAATTTGACGCCTAAACATTTGAGACTTACTCTTTGATTAACCCATGGATCTCCCTGTCTAAGAGTGAAGTCCATAACTCCTTTGTCAGAAGTGGTGGTAACCACCTTGAGATCAGGGGTAGGCAGAGCAGGTAGGCCACAGGAGGATTTAAGCAGCCATAAAAACAGCAGCATAAGGAAAGCACAGACAACCTTCATTGTTATTAACACTGCTTATGAAGGCCAGGCAGATTGAATTGTTTGGTTTGGGTAATGCACAAATAAGAGCTAAACAAGAGAGCGGCTTGAAATGTTAAAAACAACAAATAAGGATTTATTGGATTGAATTGCAGAAGCTATGCTACAAATTCTATCCTCCTATGCAAGAATGTTGAGGTTATTTGTCCTATATAAAGAGTCTTACTTAGATGGTCCTACATTAAGGCGGTCTAGGGATTTAAGGCGGTCTAGGCATAACATCATTATTTCTTCTTTTCTGAACTTGGGAGTTAAGGCGGTCTAGGGATTTTATTTCAATTATCCAATGACACGTGTAAGTTCTTGCGATGGTTTTAGATTTTACTTCCGATTCACACGGACCTGTAGGGTGTTTTATCACGGTTCTCCACTGACACGTGTAAGCTCTTGCCATGTCGTGTAAGAATTTGAAAGAGGGGGAGATTACGTGTTCCGAGTCCCACAGTCCTTCACAATAACGACAGACACCAATAGGCTTAGACTTTAGATAATGATGCTTAGACTTTAGATTGTGACATGTTGCATGGATTTTTTTTTTGTAGCTTCCTCTTAGCTTCTTCTATACAATGTGCAAACAAGGTTGTCATTTCAAGTTCTACAATTTGGCCACAATTAGTTAAAATATTTTAATTTTCAATTTTTATTTGATTACATTCAATCTAATTTATAGGCATTTGAGCTTGTTCATAGTAATGGATAATTCATTGTAAGTAATGAGATTCTTGTATCAACTTATAAATTAGTGCTTTAAATATCAATAATTTGAATTGGAAATTCAATTAGGTTAAGGTTAAATAAGTATTTTTTTAATTGAATAAATGAAATGAAATACATAAAAATACCAGCCTAAAAGAATGGAATTGCAATAGGGAAAAAACATTTGAGCAATAGAATAGCTTGGACCAATTCAAACGATGCTAATGCAACCAACACCAACACAACTCAAAATAAAGATCAATTTATGTATAACAAAAAAACTAATAAAGACTAGACCACCAATCTAAAAAAACCTCATATATAATGATAACTAGCCCAAGCATGATAGATTTGACAAACAACAAATCCTTTTGAGATACAATAGGTGGAGCATAGAAACCATTACAATTAAACTTGAATAATCTATGAAATTGACTTAAGGATATCTTTATCATGGAGTTGTAAAAATTGATATTTGATTTATTCTAATTACTTCTGATAACGAACATCATTCTTTAGTTGTGAATATAGAGAAACAACTTGTAGCAAGATATTAGAGTAAAACCTCAAATTTTCCATTTCCTAATGCAAAATATGATTAGAAAACATGGTTGAACACATAATTTCCAAATGTTAAGAAAAATAGTTTGTCTCGTAGTATCAACAATAACATCATTATGCATTCCATTAATAAATAAAGTATTTTTCTTGCCTAAGGTATGATTAAATGTTGTAGGAAACTAAGTATTTATGGCCATTCATTTTTTAAGACAAAAAATAGAATTAAAAAAAAAGTTCTATACTTTCATTATGCATGCAAAAGGAGCTTAGCGGGTATAATCTTAAAGCTTTTCAATCTATCACCAATTAGAAGCTTAAAATGAAGAATCTTCCAAGCAAGACATTGATCGTTAGCTTTAACTTTTGACTTCTAGATTTGGGCACTTTGGTTCCTCCATTTTCTTTCCCAAAAAATTACAACTCCATTTTATATTGAGTGTAAGATTTATTTTTGTTTTCATAATAAGTTTAAGATATATTTTCTTTAAGGGGAAACAAAAAAATTTGATATCTATTTAACCATATCTAGTCTTTAAAGAAATTACATTTTATATGTGTACAAATTTTCATAGGAAGTTCTACATACATTAATGATTTAACAAAGGTCACGAACACCTTATAATTATTATTTAAATAGAAATTTTCTTTTGTATGTTGCTAGCCATCCCAATCAAGAGATTGAAACCATAATGGGTTTGTCTAGGAAATATTAGTGGTTATTCATGATACTATACCAACCTATTCCACCATATAATGAGCTTGTCTAGGAAAGATTAGTGGTTATTCATGATATTGTACCAACTTATTCCACCATATGGAAGTAGTTCCAAAGCTAAACACATGTTGTAATGGGTCTTTTTTCCAATTCAGAAAGTTACAACCTTGTTGTCACACCTTCCATTTATATATTGTAGTGGAAATAAAACTTTAATATGAAAAAAGGATCAAGATGGATTTTATCCATCCACACCCACCCTAACACTTATTATTCATGGTCACACTACCAATACAATGACTAATAAAAAATTTCCACTGTTTTTCTCTTCAGATCACTATAATGATCCCTTTAGCTGCTAAACAAATCCCTTGTGAACTTTTGGATTCAACAAACCCAACTTCACCTCTATATTTAGGTTGAATACAATGTAATCTAGAAGATGTTTAGAAACCTTTTTTTTCCTCCCAATTTGTCCACAAGAATTGATGAATGATTTTGTTTAGATTTGGGTAACCATTTTTTGAAGACATCCAACATGATGAGTAGTAAACATGAGAATCAAATAAAATCTTGTTAACCACTTGTATCTTTCTTGCAAATGAAAGAGATTTGTTCACCCAAGTAAACATTTTTTTTTTTAGCTTAGTTAAGAACTAGCTCCACATATCAAATAAACTAACTTTCAGTCCAAAAGGAATGCAAGTACCTTATGATTTGTCCATGTTTAATTTGTTTTCAATCCTTAGGAATCCAACAGGGAATTGGATAATCAAGAATTTAATTTTATTGTGAGCTAATTTTTTATCCTAAGATTGAGAAATATAGATTAAGAAACTATAAAACTTTATTAATTTTAGAATTAAAATTCGAAATGAATAAGAAGCTATCATAAAAAAATGCAAGCTTAGAACAACTGCATTGTTGGCAATAGTAACACCTTTACTCAAATTCATCTAGTTATACTTTTGTAGCATATATCACAAAGCATCAACTACTAAAACATATAGAAAAAGTGATAAAGGGAATCCTTGCCCAATAAAACATTGCAAAAAAGGTTCACTTAATGATTTATTGATCACCAAATGAGCATTGGTGTCTTTATATAGCATTTGAACATGCTTGCACAATTTTGGTCCAAAACCTAACTATTGCAACATTTTGATGATAAAACTCCATCTATCCTATCATAAGCCTTCTCAAAGTCTAATTTTTCTAGTAATGCATTCTACCTTGATTTTTGTGCCCATTCAGTAGTCTTCCAAGCCAACATCAGGGTAAATGAATTGGCTTGGGTTGTGGGTTTTCTCCGCATAAGTCTCAGGTTCTACTCTCTCTCAGTTTTAAGAGGGGGGAAGACTTGTGGGATGTGGATCCCACCTAGGGGACTAGTCTCACCTCTGCTCATCCCTTCCTAGACTCGAACTTGGCAATATGTAAGCCCAAGGTAAGGCAGGTTGGGCTGTTGGAATGGGTTGCGGGGATACTCTCAAGGCATTCCAAACAAATCTTCTACCAAGAAACCTAATTTGTTCAAGTCTAACTAGCCCGTTATCCAACGGTTTTCATCCTTGTAGCTAAGGCCTTAGAAATTATTTTGTAAGGAGTATTCAAGAGGGTAATTAGATGTCATCCAGAAAAATCTACATTTTTTTTCCCTTAGGAAGCAATTTAATAAGGCCTTTATTAATATCAGTCCCTAACGAACCCAATTCCAAAGCTACAAGGTAAACCATGTAAAAGTCATCCTTGATGTGAGGTCATAGTTATTTTGGTAAAATTCAATCAACAACCCATCAAAATCTGAACTTTGATTTTTTATTAAGTTTGGTAGCATAACAATTGTGCTAACCACAACCTGAAGGTGACAAAGATTACAACAACACATTAATAGGCCAAAAATGTCCACTCATAATGTACATAGGCCCAACCGACCCTTAACAACACATAGTCCAAACACTACTTGCAATATAAGAGCCCACAACTGGCCACTGACATCACATATGCCAAAAAGGCCATTGACAACACACAATCAAAAGTCTACTCACAAAACAAGAAACAATAGAAAATAATCCACTGGAGTGGGGTAACCTTGCAATTGGGTTTTGAAAGTCTCCCTAAGCCTTCACATTGGGTTTAAAAAAAGGCTCCTCAAAATTGTCCAATAGAAAATAATGGCATCATACTAATAGAAAGTTAACCTCCCTTCTATGAATATTCTTTCCACCTTAACAAAAAAGGAGCCCACCTAAATAGGAGCAAAAATGAAGAGCCCATTAGATTGGAGAACCTACCACAATTCCATCCCATAACCAAGAAACTTCCAAAAAGAGAAGACCACATAAATTTACAATCCACCTCTTTCACAACAAAAGTTTCCAACTCCATAGGAACCATGAAAGAGGAAAAAGGAAATCAAATGAGATAAAATCTCAACATGGCCATCTAAACACATCTAGCCTCAATAGGGGCAGACTCAATCTCCATAGTAGTTCCAATGGAAGGAATGCAGAAGCAAGGAGCAGAGGCCCACTTTTGAGAAAGGAGTAGAAAAATCCTAGCATCAATAGAGGTGAGCACAATCTCAAAACTTGCACCAAAGCTTAGCCAAAAATAACCATAGGCTAGAGAAAGCCCTTAAAAACTAATAGAAAATGATTGACCATCAGGAAAAAAACAAGATTATTGTCCTTGCTAACTAAAATGGACAATTTGAGAAAAAGGAAAAAATGTAACTCGATATTATTGGTAGTTTCTACTATAATCCAACCCAAAAGGGAAAAAATCCTATCACTGAAAATTGGTATAGACACCATCTTTACACTCATTAAAAAGAGAACACTACCAATACATGGGGATACAAGACCCCATCCTCAACATTCACCAGGAACCTCCAATAGGGCCCAAAAAGTCCCATGTAGAAGATACCACCATCGTAGCCCACCACACCTCTGGTTACCACAAGAACGTGATCTCTAACAACAACAAAAAGATCTTGTAGTGATGAGAATACTAAGAAGGGGGCATTGAAACCCCCCAACAGAAGCTCCCAGGTCAAGAGCCCTGAGACATAGTACATATAGAAGTGTGAACCAAATAGAAGAAGATAATGTGAAGATAACATAAAATTCATTTTACATTTCAAAATATCTCTACAAGAAAAAACAAATAGGGATCTAACATTAGGTATCACAATATTATCATATACAATAATGGCCATAAATAAAGCCACATAACTAATTCCTTTGTTTAGTGTATAACAATATAATTGTTTTAGAAAGAAATAAAACACAACCTAAAATGATCCATTTGCATACATATTAAAAGAAACTCATAATTCTAAAATGGGCAAAAAACTATTACATAACCCTAATAAAGAAAAAAAAATTAAATAACCCTAATAAAGAAAACTTCTTTAAAATGAGATTAACCAAAACCAATCTCCTTCCAACAGGTGTTTCAATATATTCATTTAAGGGATAACAACAACATAATTTTAGAATTCAAAATTAAACACAACCTAAAATGATTTGGTAGAATATAGATTCTATACAAATTGTGTCACATAGTGAACAAATGTCAATGAAAAAAAATGGGCAAAAACATAATTCTTTTGAAAATGGGATGAACCAAAACCATTATGTCTACAAATTTTTCTTCAAACCCAACTACAACTATTGTGTGAGGCTTATATGAAAAATATGGTAGCAGAGAGAAAGACACCTACTTATTTTGTAGAATGTCACCTATCAACTAAAACCCTCATAGCCCATATGAAGACACTTGTGCGCTTGTGTGAATGCTATAGTGCTAACTATTTTGGCCCTAGTCTCTAAAATATTGCCACTAGAAACTTAGGATATACAATTCACAACGTATCTCATGTAATGTTAGTGGTGGATGAATACATTTTCCTCCTTTTTTTCCTTTTTTGATGGAGGAATTTTCATCCACAAAGTCATATTTAGCTACCTGGTATGGGATTTTGAGCCTTAGGTTGAAACCTCTTTAGCTAAGAGCCAAGGACTAAGGGGCATCTATTCCGCCAAATTCATCTGGGACATGATCTCAGCCCCAAACTCATGTTAGTAAGTTTATCCTAAACTAGATTTTCCCCTATCCCATTCTGCACTAAGGTATCATGTCCTTAGTTCATCCTGTATCAGTCCCTGAAACCTTCTGATGGATTTTTCCAAGTCTAACCCTTTCCTTTTGGCCCAAATGGTAGAGACGCTGATTGGACCTCGCAGATGGCAGTCGACAATTGGTGCAAACATTGATCTACAAAGATGGTGTTTAGATAACACCACCTCCAGTCAACCCCCCTTCCCCATCTCAAAGACAACAATCCATCGATCATCGTCTCCGACCCTTGAGTACCCATCTCGAAGATGTTGATTGGTCGATCAACGTCTGCGCAAATGATAATCGGTCAATCTTCGTCTTCGTCTTGATGCCTTTTGTATGGTGAAAATGTGACCACATTTCTATGAATCATTACATGTAAGGAAATTCAAGAATGAGCCCTCACAAATCAATCCATAGCTCTCTATGCATGGAGTTGCAAGATTGGTAAAATTGCTCTCAGCTAGAGCTATGAACTCATGACCTTGCTAGTCAACCACACAATGAGAGATTTTAAATCAAAGACAAGGGCAACAATGTCAATATCTTCAATGAAATCAATATATGCAATGCAATGCAAACTAATATGAATATGCAAGATTAATCTATCAAAATGAAAGTACAATGCAACTATGAAAGAAAATAGCAATGGATTACAATTCCCCTAATTAAGCTATGTGAAGCTAATCTATTGCATAAAGGAAATCTATACTAAAAATGCCATGATTATGCAACTAAGAAAGCAAATATGAACTAGATGAAATGCAACAAAGATCTTCAAAGCTTGGATGCAAAAGTGTCTTCAAAGAGAACTCCAAATAACTTAGAAAACCTGCAGCATAACATTAGCATGAAAGAGATGGAGATGCAAATGAAGGAGAGAGCTCTTTTTTTATAAGAAATGAGATGAAATGGACCATTGAGATTAAGAGGCAAAAGACTTAATCAACGGTGGAGCAAAATGGAAGCTTGATCCTTGTGCACAAATATCCTCCAATAGGAAAATAGGAGTTGACTTTAGTGTCCATATGAGACAAAAAGTACTTTTTCTCTTTTTATAAAATAAGAATGATGCTTTATTTGTGCAACTTAGGATAAGAGGAAAAGGTGGGGCTTTTTATTTAAATGAAAGGGGAGGAAATATTCATTTTAAGTAAATAAAAGCTTTGGATAAAATGGTTAATCCAAGGATAAAAATCTAATATATGATAGAAACTAAGATTTGATCAAGAAAGTGATAATGTTGAAAATATTGATTATTGATAAAACTGATTCAGGATTGATAAATCAAATAAATGTGGCCCAAAGTCTAGGCGACCATTTTTGGGTGCATGCATTTGCCCCTCTTTGACTAATGTGTGATTGATTTGGGAACACATGTAGTCAAAGAATAAATTTGAAATGTGAGATCGATTTGGGATCACAAAACAACTCAAATATGAGGTTGATTCGGGATCACATCCGGACAAAGCATAAACAAAAGATTTTGAACATGAGGTCGATTCAGGATCACACTCAAAGTAAGAGATAAAAATCTCAAGCTTGAGCGAAAACTCACAGAAGGATAGCTGAATCAAGACAATCAAGGAATCAAGGATTAAAATCCAATAGGTACTGCCCCCTCGGAATCAAAATTGAAATCAGGTAGAGGAGAACAACAAAATGATAAAGATATGATCAAATCATAATCAATCACAATCGAATATAAGGTCGATAAGATAACCATTAAGCAATGAAACATGCCCCAGTGATGAAGTAGAAGAATAGAAATAGAAGACTAGAAATAGAGCGGATGAAAGACTAGAAAATGGAGAGACATGGAAAGGAACAAATTCTATCAAAGATCAAAGAATTATGCCTCAAAAGGTCAGTCAACTACGTAGAAGAATGAGAAAACTTGGAAACGCGACTCGAATTTTGATTTCGAGTCCAAAAATAGATAGAAAATGATGTGATATGAAAGACCAAAAATGAAAGATATGATCAAGAAGAATCAGAAAATGAGCATAGTTGACCAACTAGTCCGTAGATGATAAAAAGGAGAGCTCTCTCCATATGCAAGATGCAAAAACTAAACTATGATGAATCTAAGAATGTCAGCTACTATGAAAGTGGTTGACTTGCAAGGTCACAACGCCTATAGACATCTAATTATCATCATCGGGCATTATTGGTAGTGTCGTAAGATCATACAATGCACACTAGCATAACTATGTGGATATGAATATGATCTTTATCAGATAGAAATGTGGAAATTCCACCTAGGCATCAAAGATATGTAGGTCTAGATGACTAATGCAGTGAGATCACCTAAATTTTGATATGGAAAGATTATGCTTGTATCAAGACATATGAAAGTCAGGATAACTAGAAGCATGCACTTGCAAAACAGTCAAGGATAATACCTTGTCAATCCATATTGTCAAGTAGGACCAGCAAAAATGCTCATGACAGTTAGGACTAACAAAATATACCCACAAGCAGATAAAGAAATAAAACATGTTCTCAGTCCCTCAGTCTTCTAGCGATGCATCATCAAAAACTTCTCAGGGAGAGACCACTCATCAAAGAAATCCTCATAGACAGCACAAAAAAAATAAATAAAGTCAACATATCTCAAGTGAGTTGATTGTCTAAGTGCGTGTGTGTTGGTCATAGAGTCAAACTTTGAGGATCAAATTTGCTAATGAGAAATATCACATCATACTAGACTGGTGGGTAAGACATCTGATAAGTGTTGAGAAACACTCGACGCTAGGGTAGTGTTGAAAAACACTATTTGGGGTGGTGTTGAAAAACACCTGTTTGTGAATTGCCCCAAGAGACAAACACACCTAAAAGACTAATGCTGACAGTTATGCCCCCTAGACAAAGATAAAGACCAATTCCAGACTATGCCAAATAAGGTCAAGACATGATGGAGAAAGGTTCAGTGTCGAGGACGCATGCTAATAAATAGGAGTGCAAAGGCCTCAAGTAGCGCTAGTTTCCAAGTTTTCACCACTTGGATTTTTTTTGCAATTTTTTCTCTTTTTTCATTTTTTTGTATTTTTGCTACCAAGACGCCTGTTTCTAGGTTTTCACCAAGGCACTTTTTCTTTCTTTTTTTTTGAATTTTTGATTTTTTGATTTTTTAAAATTTTTTCAAGACTTTATATGCTTTTAAAGATTTTTTCAGCATCATATATCAATTTTTTTGATATTTTTTCAAGATCATAAAATATGTACAAAGGATGCCCCCAGACAAAATGGGCATAAAAAATGTGTGCATTAAGGGGGAAAAAGATAGCGAAAGGCTAGAATGAATGGAGGAAAATAAATATGAAGGCTAAACATGAATGGAATGAAAGCAAGATCATCGTAAGATAGCTCACAAAATAGCAAAATATTTGTGTATAGTTCAACATTGTCAAGATCAAAGATGGAATGGAATGGATGAAATATGTAGAAGAACTACGCATGATGCTTAATTGTCAAGTTTTCATCACGATACTTATCCTAGGCACCACAAGGGAGTGGTTTTCACCATAGGATGAATTTATTTCTCTTTACTTTTTCTACCAAGGCGCCTGTTTCCAAGTTTTCACCAAGGCACATTTTTAATTTTTTCATCATTTTTTTATTTTCTTTTTGAATTTTATTTTATTTTTTAATTTTTGGAAGAAGGCAAGCTTTTTAGATAATGCTCCTTGAAAGGATAAACCATGATATGCCAAGGATTCAAAATGATATACTCAAAGATACTGATAGGGAAAGGAAGATGGAAGAGAAAAATGGAGGATAAGGTTTTATGTAAAGCAAGTGAGGTTGGAAGATAGGAGGAATAGGCAAATGAGGAAAAATGATAGAAGGTAGAAGGATAATGAATGGAAGGATTGTGAAAGGGTAGATGGAAAGGAAGGCAAGATCAACATCAACACACACCTTGAAGGGTGGCGAGAGGTTGGAGGAAACTTGAATGAAGGAATTCGTGAAAGAATATGGTGAATGTTTAGCAGAGGTTGCGGTTCAGGCACATGGAATGGAAGAATGTTTTTGGAAGAAAATGAAGTGGAAGCCTTTGGAAGCTTGAATGTCAACTTCACTTGTTGTTCAACATAAGACTCTCTTAAGAGAGACTTTGGAATCCATATAGCCGTAGGCTTTTCATTTCTTTTTGATGATTTAGAGAGAATATCTTCAATGATGGATTTTGGAACCCATACTTATCTTGTAATTTTCTTCTTAGATATCTTTTTTGACTTTATGCTTCCATGTCGATTAGAGAAGAAATGGTGATCTTCTTTTTTTGATGGATTCTTGTATTGCTTCTTTGTCTTGTATTGAACATTCAAGTTACTTCCAAAGGACTTGGGACTTGTGGAAGAAGAAGGAAAATACAACTGGTTTAGATGGGTCTATGGATGAAAAAGATTCAAGGGTATGCATCTATGTTGATCTTGAGGAAAGATAGGAGATGGAGGGATGTAAGGACCCAAAATAGATGATGAATTAAGAGAATTAGGATGGGAAAGTGAAGGGACATAAGGGCCCAAGATGGAAGGAAGATGTGAAGCCCTTAGTATTGGTGGAGGAGGTCCAAGGATGGACATGAAAGATGCAAAAGGATAATCAATAAGTTCATCAGCATCTATATGACAACCAAAGACATCAGCATCTTTAGAGTGAGCATTAGAGTTTTCAACAGGATCATGCACATCTTGAATAGGAGCACCTTCTTTGATAGGATTGTTCAAAGCTTGCAAAGAATTAGGAAGAGTAGAAAGTGGAAGTGAATATGGAGTGGTAGAACAAGAAGATGGAAGACTTTGATCTTGACAAGGATCTTTGGATAGCACAAGTGCATAATTTTTCTCTTGATTTTCAATAGGCTTATCATTGGAAGTAACAACACCATTTTCAATAACCTCAATGGAAGTATCATGTTTGGAAAGTGCAAGTGTAGTAAGGTTATTTTGTTTATCAATAAGCTCAACAGTGTGAGTAGTAGCTTAATCTTGCTTAGGAGAAGATTTAAGACATGGTGGAATAGAGCGTAAAGGATCAAAAGAACCATGAAACGGATGAGAGATATTATGAACAAGATTGGATGACATGGAAGGTTCTTGATCTTGATATTTCTTTATGTTCTTTTCTTTATCATTTTTAGAGTCCTCTTGACATGGAGCCACTTCTAAGGACAAGGAAGCAGGTTGGATTTGTATGGAAGACTTTGGAGGAGATAGTGAAGGACTAGATGAAGTAGGCATTATAGCACATAAAGGCTTAGGCTCTTTAGGTTTGACATTATTGAAAGTATTTGCATCCAAGTGAAGGTTAGCTTGAGTTTCTTTAAGAGGTAGCCCTTGAGGATAACTATAGGGAACCACATGAAAAGCCTTAGGATCTTTGTTGGATGAAGGATTTATGAAAGATTTGGAAGACTTAGAAGCTTTAGGAAGTGTGTGGGTATTGGAGGAAGTAGAGGATGGAAGGGAACCATCACAAGACAAAGGTTCAATATTAATATAATCTTGCTTGAGAGCGCAACCTTTATTTTCAGCATGAGAGTTCCTAGAGGAAGGATTCTTATAATATTTACATTTCAAATCAGCATGGTGCATTTTATATTCCTCAATAGTAGTAGCTGGATTATAATCAAGGTATTGTTCACAAAACTCATCAAAGTTTCTTTCAAAATCTGAATTATATGGATCACCATCATGATCTTTCCAATATGAGGACCCATTTCTAGTTGTATGCACCCAAAAATGGTCGCCTAGACTTTGGGCCCCATTTATTCAATTTATTAATCTTGAATCATTTTGATCAATAATCAATATTTTCAACATTATCAATTTCTTGATCAAGTCTTAATTTCGATCATATATTGGATTTTTATCCTTGGGCTAACCATTTATCCTAAACCTTTATTTAATTAAAAGGAATTTCCTCCCCTTTTATTTAAATAAAAAGCCCCACCTTTTCTTTTTATCCTAAGTTGCACAAATAAAACACTATTCCTATTTTATAAAAAGAGAAAAACACTTTTTGTCTCATATGGACATAAAGTCAACTCCTATTTTCCTATTGGAGGATATTTGTGCACAAGGATCAAGCTTCCATTTTTCTCCACCGTTGATTAAGTCTTTTGCCTCTTAATCTCAATGGCCCATTCCTTTGCATTTCTTATAAAAGGAGGGCTCTCTCCTTCATTTGCATATCCATCTCTTTCATGCTATTGTTATGCTGCAGGTTTTCTAGGTACATTTGGAGCTTTTGAAGACATTGAAGACTTGCTTCATTTCATCATTTAGTTGCATACTTGCTTTCTTAGTTGCATAATCATGGCATTCATAGTATAGATTTTTTTTTATGCAATAAAATAAGCTCACATAGTCTAAATAGGAGGCATTGTAACACTTGTTATTTCCTTTCATAGATTAGTTGCATTGTACTTTCCTTTCATAGCTTAGATTTCATTCTCATTTAGATTTACATTGCATTTCCATTTGATTCTTTGGGGATATTGGCACTCTTGCCCTTGTCCTCATTTGAATCTCTCATTGTATGGTTGACTAGCAAGGTCACAAGCTCAATAGCTCTAGCTGAGAGCAAATTCATAATCTTGCAACTCCATGCATAGAGAGCTATGAGCCGCTTTGTGAGGCCTCATTCTTGAGCAACCTTGCATGTAATGGTTCATAGAAGTGCACCATTTTAGTATGTACACTAGTAAGCACAAGGACACAACTAGGAGGACTCTTAGGAATAAAGGTGTCATAGGTATCACTACATTGTCCATCATCATAGTCATCATAGTCATCATAGGTGGGTGTGTCACTCTTCATGGAAGAGGTATCATAAGGACTATCACGTTGCTCATTATGGTATGTCTTGTGAAAAGAAGTAAGACTCTTTGAAGAAGTAGAAGAAGAATGAGATCGTGAAGAAGAGGAAATTGAAGACTTAGTGTAGGAAGAGGACTTGGATAATGAGGAATTCGAATAATGTTTAGAAGAGTCATGATAAGATTTGGAAGATGAAGAATGTGAATAGTGTTTAGAAGAATTGTGATAAGATTTAGAAGATGAAGAATGATGAGAAGATTTAGAAGATGAAGAATATTTGGATGAGATCATGAGTATGATTCTAGCAAAGGCATCTGATTTAATCGATTTTTCTTTTATTTTTGTCATAAATTCATCACTCATGAGAATTTTAGAGGAACAACACTTTTCAAATACATCAATGAGCTCAAGATCATCTATTCTTAATAAAGGTTCCAAAACTAGATAGTCAAGATTCATGGTTATAGAAGAGGAGGAATCAAGCATGGAAAAAATGAACAGATGAATAGAAGAAGGTAGACTAGATAGTAAGAGGAAAAGAATCAAGAAGAAGAAGAAGAATTTCCCATGGGAATAGAAGACTTTAGAAGAACATGGGAAATGGAAAAGGAAGAAGAAGACTAAGAGTCATCTTATGCAATTGATACCATAACGTTCATTGAGATGTTGAGCAACATGACAACACCTAAGATCTGCCCTGGATTGACTAAGGAAGACCAAGCTTCTAAGGAGAACTCACTACAGCAGGATGGAACTCAGTTTCAATATTTCAATTAGATCTTTCAAAAGATTTCGCAATGATGATCAAGCACATAGAACAACAACTAGGGAATTCAAGAAAATAGTCTTCAAGCAATGGGCAAGGGACAAAGCAACCTCTCACATGAACAGAGAGTGACTTAGTATGCTACTCCTTAAAGATTCTACTTGTGTATGTTCTTGAAAATGTTTTAGCAGGCACATAGAACACAACAACACCTTAACAAGCTGTCTACAAGGATATATGTGGCTTTCTAAAAGGAGTCATCGATATATGCAAGGTACGTGAGGCCCAAATTCATAGATGAGAAGAATCCAAAATCACACAACCAGGGGGAGACAGTAACCCAAATCTCCTCCACTTCTCAAAGGTATAAAGTTCTTTGAGGCTTAGCCAAGAGTGATATCAAACTCAATTCCCAAGAGAGGTGTCTTTCGATTCACCACCCACTATTTATACTCCATCGGAACACGAGAGTTAATGTCATCCCTTGAGGTGGTGTGTCCTCAAGCAGGCCTTCTAAAAAATAAAATTAAGTAATTCACTATCAAAAGTATTTAAAGCACTAAAGGTGGAACACTTAACTCTTCAAGTAAATGTGAAGTGAGTCCAAAAGTGGAACATTTAACTTTTCAAGTGAATGTGAAGCGAGTCCAAAAGTAGAACATTTAACTCTTTAAGTGAATGTGAAGTGAGTCCAAAAGTGGAACATTTAACTTTTCAAGTGAATGTGAAGTGAGTCCACAAAGTGGAATATTTAACTCTTCACACAAATTCAAAATGAGTCCAAAAGTGGAACATTTAACTCACACAAACTCAAAGTGAATCCAAAAGTGGAACATTTAACTCCTCACACAAACTCAAAGTGAGTCCAAAAGTGAAACATTTAACTCCTCACACAAACTCAAAGTGAGTCCACACCTTAGAAAATTAATGAGATCAAGAAATCATAAAAAAGGGGAAACTTTGTGGAACACTTAACGCTCTTTTCAAGTAGACCCCTCCCCTATGTATGAATGCTGACTTTGCATCTAAAAGGCGGTAATGAGGGGCGATTAGAAATAAGTGAGTCCAACATCCAATTTAGCTAACAAGATCAATCAAAAGTAATCTAAAGTTGCTTATCAATACTACTCACAAATGACAAAGGGTTGAATCAATGGAATATTTAACTTTCCAAGCAAACATAGAGTGAGTCCACAAAGTGGTGCATTTAACTCTTTATGTAAACAAGGAATGAATCCATGCCCTCAATCACTCAATGAGATATTTGATATTGGAACCAAGAATTACTTAAGGTTTAAACACAAGCATTCACTTACACAAACTTTTATGAAAGCAAATCTATGTTCATTCATTTCCCATTAAGAGCATCAATTGAAATGTGTTCTATGAAAGCATGTAAACACTCAAGCCAAACAAATGAGAGGTTTAATTTTAATCCTAAGATCCAAATGTTGTAGAGATGGAACAAAGTACCTCAAGTCCAACGCTTTATTTTAAGCATTTTTCATGAAAGCAAGAGCACCTTCAAATGAATAAGACAAGAAAATAAGCAAACAAAATATGCAATGTATATCCAACTTATGCAAACCCTAGAGTTAGATTTGAAAATCAATTATTAAGAGCAATGATAACCAGAAAATAATCCAAATGATAACTCATATCATGCATTGAACAATAAAAAATAAGTGCATACCCATCACAAAATTTTATTTTTTTTGCATTTGACCTAGTCAACAAGATCTAATTTTTACCACATGAATTCGGACCCTAAACCCAAAATGCAGAAAAGAGACCTCTATCAAAAAATAGAGAGCTTTCCAAAAATGTGAAAATTTTAGAAAAATCTCTTCATTTATGCCCTAGAGACCCATTTTACCAAAATAGACCAGTTTTTATAAATTGACCAAATGAGCTATGATATGATTTCTAAATTAAAAACACAATGAATGGACCCCCTATAGAATTTTAAGACCTTTTCAGAAATTTAAAATTTTAAAAAAAATACACTAATTTGTGCCAAAAATCATTTTTTTTATGAAAAATCAAGAAAAAATTATAAAAAATACAAATTACCTCTGAAAATTCTAAAATATTTTTTGGAGCTTTTCTGATATGTCGCCAACCTACAAAAAAAAATTTAGACCAAAAGACCAAGCCGTTTGGGAGATATGATCAAATCTTTCAAATCTAGAATTTTTTTTTTTTGTCTCCAAACAAATCTGCACAAGGGTTAGCTCCAAAAATAATCAAAACCAGCATGCAAGAGGTGGGTTGCCCCACAGTGGGCGCCAAAAATATATGGTGAAAATGTGACCACACTTTTATGAATCATTACATGCAAGGAAATTCAAGAATGAGCCCTCACAAATCGATCCATAGCTCTCTATGGATGGAGTTGCAAGATTTGTAAAATTGCTCTCAGCTAGAGCTATGAACTCATGACCTTGCTAGTCACCCACACAGTGAGAGATTCCAAATCAAAGACAAGGGCAATAATGTCAATATCTTCAATGAAATCAATATATGCAATGCAATGCAAACTAATATGAATATGCAAGATTAATCTATCAAAATGAAAGTACAATGCAACTATGAAAGGAAAAAGCAATGGATTACAATTCTCCTAATTAAGCTATGTGAGGCTAATCTATTGCATAAAAAAAATTTATACTAAAAATGCCATGATTATGCAACTAAGAAAGCAAATATGAACTAGATGAAATGCAACAAAGATCTTCAAAGCTTGGATGCAAAAGTGTCTTCAAAGAGAACTCCAAATAACCTAGAAAACCTGTAGCATAACATTAGCATGAAAGATATGGATATGCAAATGAAGGAGAGAGCTCTCCTTTTATAAGAAATGAGGTGAAATGGACCATTGAGATTAAGAGGCAAAAGACTTAATCAACGGTGGAGCAAAATGGAAGCTTGATCCTTGTGCACAAATATCCTCCAATAGGAAAATAGGAGTTGACTTTAGTGTTCATATGAGACAAAAAATACTTTTTCTCTTTTTATAAAATAAGAATGATGCTTTATTTGTGCAACTTAGGATAAGAGGAAAAGGTGGGGCTTTTTATTTAAATAAAAGGGGAGGAAATATTCCTTTTGAGTAAATAAAAACTTTGGATAAAATGGTTAATCCAAGGATAAAAATCCAATGTATGATCGAAACTAAGATTTGATCAAAAAATTGATAATGTTGAAAATATTGATTATTGATAAAACTGATTCAGGATTGATAAATCAAATAAATGGGGCCCAAAGTCTAGGCGACCATTTTTGGGTGCATACACCTTTAACCCCTAAAGCTATTGTATGAGCATAATTAATTGCAAAATTAAAAGTAGGAAATGAAAGTACAGAGAGAGGTCTTCGAGACTCGCTAATGGTCCCATGTCTGCAGGTTGTTGGTAGACCCTCACATGCTCACCAAGTTGTTGTCTGACCCTCATGATCGAATTTTCCTCTCATTTTCTCTGGTTTTCTATTTGTCGCGATAGAAAATGAGCCTCTTTGGACTCCTCGGGCCCTATTTATAGGTGTCGTAGGGCTCATTTTTCATCTCGGTCCCCTTTTTTGTCCCCATCCCTAAACTGTCATGCAAAATGTCTCCTTTCTCATCTTTTCTCTCATTTTCTTCTCTTCTTCCTTTTTTCAAGAAAATGATCTAAAACTTATTTTTGCGCCATTTTCTCGAGGGGACACACTCTCTCATCTAATTCTCTTCGGGGCATCTATTTTTCTTTCTTTGACGCAACGTTGACCTCGACATCGTGTAAAAAAGGGGCAAAATATAGATGCCCAAAATTATCCTGACACCCTTATATTAATTAAATTTAGTTTAATTAATATTTCCTTTAGAATTATTGTCAATTTTAATTAATTTACTATATTTTCTATATTCAGCTATCTATTTAATTAAATAGGTTCACTACTTTAGTATTTAAATTTAATTTGAATACTTCTAATGTATTTTATTTTTTTAATCATGATCCCTCCATAAAACCCCTTTTAAATAAATTTATATTTATTTAATCCCCCCACATCCTAATTATTTTCTAAGCTATGATTAATTTGAACTTAATTTAAATTAGTCTTAAACCCACCTAAAAAGCCTAGTCTATACCCATCACTTCACCCACTAAGCCTATCCTTTTGGATAATCCTTGATTAATTATCCTAAACAGTGATTTCTAACCTCATTAGAGCCTAATGAGTTGCTCACAGATGTTTGATCAACCTGTCCCAAGGAAGTCACCAAACTTCCTTAAATTCTGCAACTATCTCCCACAAGCTTGCCCCCCCACTCCTTTCTCCAAGGTTTCTCACACACGTGTGACCAATCTTGAGCCTTTCAAAGTTTAAGTGCTCTTTTTTTACTTTTTCATGGCATGTCCTTTTGCCCTTGTGGCTCCTATGTGGATGCCGCATAGATGCCACTTCATCCAAGCCCTCCCTTTCCCTCCAAAATCCTATAAATAGGTCTCACTCCTTGCAAATCTTCTCTCATTTTTTGCATTGTTATCATGCTAGAATAGTTTTAGAATTTCATAGTTATTTTCATACTTTTTATGCTTAGTTCATTTGATTTGAATCTAGAAATCACATGCTAGGTTAATGGTGAATGAATCTAGTTGTTGAAATCTTCCATCTTCATCTTAGTTGTTTAGTTTAAACCTTGCATTCTCATCAAGGGTATTAGCTTGAGACAAGTTCTTCATATTTGTTCTTGAGTTCATCATCAATCTATTAGCTTGAATTGTATAATCCATCCACCTCAAGAAAGCAATATTTAGTGGGAAATTTTATATTTTGTGTTGGGAGAGCACACCGACATTAATCGCTCAAAGAGAAAATCAACAAGTCTTGGGGGCACTTGTTTGGCTCATTGGAGGTTATGTTGGAAGCAATGTGTAGTTACAAGTTCATGAACATGTTAGATTAGAATGAATTGTTTTATATGCCTAACGTTGCATGTTTGAGCTTGTTCCACACATGTAGGTTTCCAACATTTACATCAGTGAAACAAATGGTACTTCATTTTTATGACTTTTTAGACAACAGTAGAAGATTAAAAAAAAGTATAGACCATTTCGTTGTTATTATTTTTTGGAATGGAAGGGAACTTCATTTCTATGAAATTTTTAAGATGACGAAGGAAAATAAAATTATGTCATTTTTTCATTTTTGATTATGGAAAACAAGTTTTGAAGGGACTCGAAACCCTTTACAAGAAGAATCGAAAGATAGACAATGACAACCCACAAGATGGAATGAGACAAAACCAAGACAAGGGTTGTGACAATAGGCACCCACAACCCAGAACATACAAAACTCAAGCAGAGCTCCAAGCAAACCCACCCAAAAGAAACCCACAAAAATTAGGATTTTCCTTTAGCACCCTTCAGATGGGACCGAAGGGTCATATCAAAAGATGGCGAAGATCTCTTTGAATGTTTACCTTTAACCATGGACCAACCTTCTGTTAGGAATGGGAACATTGAGAGGGGGGGTGAATCAATGGTCACTGTATTTTATCTTTTTACTTAATCTTAAACTAAACTTAAATTCTTAAGTATTGAAATGAACATCCACATAAACATGAAACATGAAATCAATACATAACACCACTATGGTTACGGGGAAACCCAAATAGGTAAAAACCCTGGTGGGAATTGACACCCACTAATATTCTATACTAGTGTTTTATGATTCTTGTTAGAAGATCCTTAACCCTGTTAGGAGTTGCTTTACAATGTATTAAGTATAGTAGACCTTGTCAAGGGTCAGACCTGTTAGGAGTCTTTTACAATAAACCCTGTTAGGGGTGTGGACGCACTATCCTAGAGCTCACTGCTCAAGTGCTGAAGGCTGCAACCTTCTGATCTTAGATACACACTATATCTGCTGGATGAACTATTACTGTGACACTGCTTGTCTGATTAGTTCCTTTGATGCGCTGATGCTTTGACCTCTTGTAAAGCTCTAATACATCTTATAGACTCGTCGCACACTTTTTCTCTTCTTATCTCAACTCTATAACAACTCTCATGCTAATTACAATAGACACATCTCATATTTATATACGCATACAAAACAAATAACTAGGTTGGCCCTTTAACCGATTACATTCAACGCTTCCAATTGAATTGACTCAAGCGTGTTTACAAAAAAAAATATTTACATGTCGGCAACCTAATTACAATAGGTGCATGGCCTTTATATCATAAGAATTTAACCACAAATCAAAATGCCAACAGTTGGCTTCTTACTCTGTACTTCTCTGGCACACACTGGTTGTGTAACTTCAACTGTCTGTAACTTTGTCATACTTGCATATTTGATCATGTGCTCATAGAATAAGCATGAATATAGTCTAACCAACTTATCTTCCAGGGAACATACCATAACTCGGTCGTACGTACGTGCGTTGATGCTCTAAGCTTCAGGTACTCTGTACATTGTCTAGTCTTCAACACTTAGCCGATTTCTGATCTTCTCATCAAGTGCGCTGACTCCAAACTACTATATGACTTTGTTGCCATAATGACAACACTATAATAAGTCATATACACCAGTATATCTAACTTTCCAACAATATCCCCCTTTGTCATTGATGGCAACAAAGGAATATGGCCAAGTTGCTAACTGTTCCTTAATTCAAATTTTTTTTGTCTTATATCTCCCTTATACATATCTATAACCATATTCTATACATACTCCCCCTTGGACATTAATGACAAAGGTGATTCAAAACTATATATACAACTACTTACTGTGAGAGAACATCCAGATATGCTATCTGCAAGTTTTGGATCTCCTTCTTCCAAAATGTGATCAATGAGTTTACAATCTAGAGATGGGTGCATAGTGCATACTGTAGCTTTTCCATCTTCTCCAAATCTATGCTAGGACCTTGATCATATGTCACCATGGTGGCATCGATCTCCTTGATATTCTGATTGAGTATATCTAGTGAGGGCTCGAGAGCATTCCTTAGCTGAGTTTGCCTAGCCCTTATCTTGGACATCTCATTTTCTGCCTTCTCAATCTTATCTATCTATCCTTGGTAGACATTATTACACATATTCACATCAACAGATGGATCTGCCACTGATTTCCTTATGCTGTCTATCATAGCTTTAGCCTCTTGTATATTCTTGTATAGATCACTAGTCAATTTGTCCTAGTTCATACAGTCTACAATAATCTTTCTGCCCTTTGCTGCAAACTCCTTCAAGGATGCTTGACCAGTCTTTAGTGAACTCAGGTCAAGTGCAAAGTTGCTAACCAATTCACTTAGCCTTTTCTTCAAATACTTCTCCTCTGCAACTAGAGATGCAAATTCTTTCAGGCTAGAGAAATTGCTCTTGAACTGTGAAATAAATACACTCACATCATCAATGGAGTGTATGTTGGATACCTTCTTGTCTACTGGTGACAAGTTGTTTAAGATGTTTACTAATTCTACAAGGAGGGGATTCCTCATTACCTATTTCTCCTTGGCTTTCTCCATAGCTAAGACGTTGAACTTGATCAGGTCTTCTTCTCCCCATGAATCCAAACTGGTTGAGTCAGGTGTCAAACTTGACAACAATGCTGCTGAGGGAAGTGGAGTGATAGGAGTACTGTCCATAACTTCCTCTTTGACTCTTATTTTTATTGGTTCATTTTCTTTTCTCTCTACTTCTTTTTGTTTTTTTGCTTCTTTTTATGTTTGTTCTTTTTTTTCTTCTTCTTTTTCTATTTCTTTTTCTTTTCCTTCTTCTTTCTTTTCTTCTTCATTTGTTATATCCTCAATCAACACTTCTTCTTGATGAATGGGAGGAGTGTTACTACAAAGAGTTTAAACCTCTTGTGTGCTTGCAAATGCCTCTTCAAACTTATCCAAATCCATTTATGTGGCCACCAAAGTGACTTTTATATTATCAATAAAAATTAAGTCATCTTTGAATTTCTCTAATATGGGCGCTGACTTATCTTCCTCTAATATTGTTTCAACTGCAGGCGCTGAGTCCTGGGGACCTGTCATAGGTACATTAGTAGTCTCTGACTCTTTTGCAACCATTGTGGGAACTTGAACTTTGGGTGCAGTAGCTGGATACATGTGCCTATTCATGAAGACCTTCTCGAATGCCTTCTCTATTTCCTTAGCCACTAGTTCATAGTTTTTGTCCATTATATGCAGGGTCCTTGACTTGGTTCTGAGATGTTGCTTTACTAGATCTAACAATAGCGATTTCTCCTCTAGAGAACATACAAAAAGGGTTTCATCTAGAATCTTTTCTCTTATCCTTAGATCCTCTTTAATAGCCTGTCTCTTTTGGAACTCCAAGATGTTCCATACATTATCAGGGATCATGGTCTTCAGTTCTAGGACTGTCTTCTTAAACTTCAACATATGTTTGACAATCATTCCATGTATCTCTGATTTGTCAATCTCACTGTATTTCTCATAGAACTTTCCTACTTGATCAATCCTGCCTTCACCAATTATTCTTGTACTTAGCACACTGAGACTAGGTTTGAAACTTGCTTTGGGAGGTGCTTGAGTATTCTTTTTGTTCCTTGTTACTCACAAGGATGGATGACTAGTGCTAATCTCTTTCTTCCTCTTAGGCATTGCCTTATACTTAGGAGGAGCAGTAAGGTCAATGGTTTCCTTGGGCACAGAAGGAGTAACATAGGTTTTACCCTTCTGAACATCATATTTCTTAACTTTCACCTTCTTTAGCTTAGGATCCTCTAACTTTGTTGTTGCTGTGCTCTCAATTTCCAAAGCAATCTTCTCTTCCCTTGCCTTGTCTAGGTCTACTTGAGACACTCCATGAATTCTCAAGATCTCTGAGGTAACTTTGGCAACCTTTCTTTTTGTTGTTGCGCTATTCAATACAGCATCTACTTCTCTTGTTTTCTCTTCATAAGTTCCCCATCTAGGTTCATTGGGGTCCTTAGGTGCTAACAATAGAACTTGAGCATAAGCTTCTAAGATTGGTTCTTCAACCTCATATCCAAGTGGATGAATCCACTTTGTCCTTGGTTCAAATGCCTTAATGCATGTTGTGTCTGTCTCAACCATTAAACAAATAGTATCCTTGTATTTTTCAACTATCTTCTCTGGAATTTTGTATCTCATCTGCATCTTGACTCTAAATTTCTTCAACTCCAATGTCATGTAGTCCTTCAATGTACTCTTAGTACATGCCTTGAGAGATATCTATGGCATTGTGGGAATAGTCTTGTCTAGGTACAAATAAGACACTTTTCCAACAATATGGAAGTACATATAGATAATTAGGGACCCAAACTTAAATATCTTGGTCTTGTCATGCTTGATTACCTTAATGTTATCTATTAACTATGCGCGCAAGATCTCACACAAGTTGAATTCTCCATTCTCTTTCACAAGTCTTAAAGCTACAAGAATTGTGGCCGCATACACACTATTCACCCTGCTGGTGTGTTGGAACCTATAACCTAGTATCATGGACATCAATTTAATGTCATCTTGCTCAATAGGCTCTATGGTCATTTCGCACCTATCACTTCTTGACTTGCAGGTTTTCTCAACAAGTTTCCTTACATCCTTTCCCGTTGGAAGAATGATGCTTGTATTTGAGAGTCCTGTCATCTCATGAATTAGGTCACCAGTAATCCTGATCGGCACTTCACCTATCCAAAATAGGTCATCATGAATCCTGCTAAGTATAATCTTGATCCATTCTGATTCGTAGAACTCATATGTTGTAGCATACTCCACTATAGGGTGATTATTCCACTGTGCATACTCATCCATGAAGGTTTTGTCTGGTTTTAACATTGTTTCCATATGCACTCTTAATCTATCCAATCCTACTAGTTCTTTCTTACAGTGTATGTAAACCCTAATTTCTTCAACATGCATAACACCCATAGGCGTGCGGGAGAATGCCCCTTCTAGGTTGATGCAAGAACATCTCGGGTCCTTGGCAATCCTGTGTCACCAAAAACATTTTGGAGTTGGTCTATGTTGCTCGATTCTTGCTTTGACCAAGTTGGTCAGTTTCCTTTGGTTACCAAGTGTGGTCAGTTATCTCCTGGGCGGTCGGTTGTTTCACTGGCGCTCGGCGTTGCTTGTCTGCTGCTCAGTTATCCTTGCTCACCAGTGGGTTTAGTTTTAGTTTCTGTTGTGGCCAACTGGTGCATTTATGTTGGGTTGCATATTTAATGTTGGAATCTATCATTGGGAAGCGTGTGGTCCCATATATGATCGTTCCTTCTGTTGATTATGGATATGAAGGCCAACTCAGTTCAGTAGACTCTTGTATAAATGTAGTTGTTTGGTGCTAGTTTAGGAGGTAGTTTTTGGTAGAAGATAGAAGATAGTAAGAATAGAGATTGTTGGAAGATCCTCGCATGTTTGAGGACTTTTGTAATACATTGTAATATCTTTCCCTAACTGGGAAAGCCTTACAACACGACATGTATCATTCTATTTGATGAAAATATATGAAAGCTTCCGCATTCTCTCTCTCACTGTTGTGTTTGTTTTCTTTCGCATGTGTTGAGCAGGCTTGGACCATTAGGGTGTGCCATTGTTTGGCTCCTCTAGCCCCCTGCCTTGCATTATGTGGTATCAGAGTGAGGTGAGATCTTGATCTAGGTCTGCAGATCTATGTTTGTAGGTTCCTCTTGAAGCCCTAGTTGATTGTTGTGGGATAGCAGATTGTGATATGACTTGCAATTGTAGAGGGTTGTCAAGATGGTTTGTGGGAGGTGAGATGTAGATCTAGGATTGGCAGATATGCTAAGGCAGATTGCTGCTAGGTTAGAAGTTGTTTAAATAGCCCAGAGAAGAGACAGACATCTTGAAGATGTTAGTGATGATGAAGTTGAGGAAGAATAGGCAAATGCAGAACCTGCACCTGTTATGGATCAAGGTGAAGAAAGATTTTTGAAGGCTTTGACAAGTCTGAAGTCAACACCACATTTCAATTCTCTTGAGTATAGTGGAAAGTTAGATTTTGATGAATTGGTGGACTGGATCACCGAGATGGAAAATTATTTTAAGTATGAAAACATTCGTGAAGACAAGAAGGTGAAAATTGCAAGCACAAAGTTGAAAAGTCATGCATCCTTATGGTGGGAACATCTGCAATTGGATAGGAAGAGGAAAGGCAAAGACAAAATCAAGGTATGGAATAAAATGGTGAATAAGTTGAAGGAAAAGTTCTTACCTTGTGATTATCAGATTAACCTAGTTTGACAAATGCAAAGTTTAAGGCAGAAAGATAGCTCGGTAAATGAATATAATAAAGAATTCTATAGATTAGATATCAGATCTGGACATGATGAAGATGATGTGGAAAGAATTGGTAGATACCTGAATGGTTTGAGAGTTTCCATCCAAGAGGAAATTGGTATGGTGAAATTGGAGAACATTAAAGAGGCTTATCAATTTCCATTGAAGGCCGAGGAGAAATTGAACAAGAGACATGAGCCAAGACAAAGAGGTCAAGGTGGTAGATTCCTTAGAGGAAGAGGTAGATCTAATGGTGAAAATGGTAGATCTGAACCAGAAAAGACAAATTTGGACAAAGGCAAGACCAAGTGGAAAGGTGAAAGTTCATCTAGAGGTAGAAGTAGTAACTACCGAGGTGGTTATGGCAGAGGAAGTTTCCGAGGAACTTGTTACAATTGTGGAGAAGAAGGACATAGATCTTTCGAATGTACACATGCTAGTAAGAAGGCTGGTAGAAATAGAAATGCTTTGGTGCAAGAAGAATCACCGAATGAACTTGAGAAAGAAAATAACTTGATGGTAAGGAGAGCACTATGGAATGAAAGAAAAAAGGAAGATCTAGTAAGGAAAATTTTGTTCAAGACTAGATGTAGAGTTTTTGATAAACTTTGGAAGGTAATCATTGATAGTGGTAGCTCAGAGAATCTGGCATTTGAGGAGATGGTCACAAAATTGTAGTTGGAAAGGTTGGTACATCCGAAGCCCTATCAGATTTCATGAATCAAAGATGAGCATACACTCTTGGTAAGTGAATAATGTTATGTGAATTTGAAGATTGGAAAGTACTATGATAAGGTGTTATGTGATATCATGCCTATGGATTGTTGTCATATTTTGTTGGGTAGACCTTGACAATATGATAGACATGCTATATATGATGGGAGATTGCATAAGTATACTATTGTGGCCGATGGAAAGAAACAAATCTTGTTACCATTGATGGAAGAACCTGTTAGTAATGTTTGCACATCTGTGAAAGTTTGTTTGATGGAGGGAAGAAAGTTTGTTAACTCTTTGAAGAAGAATGATGTATGTTTTGTTGTAATCCCTAACAAACTGAGTAAGAAAATAGAGGATAATGTCCCTGAGGAGACGGATAAGTTACTCACCGAGTATAGTAATATCATTTATAATAATGTACCTGATGGTTTTCCACCGAAAAGAAGCATTGATCATTATATGGATCTAATCCCTGGAGCTAGTTTACCGAATAAGGCACCTCATCGGTTGACACCTATCGAGAATCAAGAATTGAACCGACAAATTCAAGAGTTGCTGGAGAAAGGTTTGATCAAAGAAAGTTTGAGTCCTTGTGCAGTACCTATTGTATTGGCACCAAAATAGAATGGAGAATGGAGAATGTGTACTGATTCTAGAGCAATCAATAAGATGACAGTGAAGTATAGGTTTCCTATACCAAGAATGGATGACATAATGGACAGTTTGACTGGAGCAAAGTATTTCAGCAAAATTGATTTGAAAAGTGGGTATCATCAAATCAAAATCAGAGAAGGTGATGAATGGAAGACTGCTTTCAAGAAAAAAGAAGGTTTGTATGAGTGGTTGGTTATGCCCTTTGGTTTAACTAATGCACTGAGTACTTTTATGAGGCTGATGAATGAAGTTTTGAAATTTTTTTTGGGTAAGTTTGTGATTGTATATCTTGATGATATTCTGATATTCAGTAAGACCAGAGAAGAACATTTGTTGCATGTTAGAAAAGTTTTACAGAGATTGAAAGAGGAAAAGTTGCTGATGTACACACTAAAATGGTGCACTTCTATGAACCATTACATGCAAGGTTGCTCAAGAATGAGGCCTCACAAAGCGGCTCATAGCTCTCTATGCATGGAGTTGCAAGATTATGAATTTTCTCTCAGCTAGAGCTATTGAGCTTGTGACCTTGCTAGTCAACCATACAATGAGAGATTCAAATGAGGACAAGGGCAAGAGTGCCAATATCCCCAAAGAATCAAATGGAAATGCAATGCAAATCTAAATGAGAATGCAATCTAAGCTATGAAAGGAAAGTACAATGCAACTAATCTATGAAAGGAAATAACAAGTGTTACAATGCCTCCTATTTAGACTATGTGAGCTTATTCTATTGCATAAAAGAAAATCTATACTATGAATGCCATGATTATGCAACTAAGAAAGCAAGTATGCAACTAAATGATGAAATGAAGCAAGTCTTCAATGTCTTCAAAAGCTCCAAATGTACCTAGAAAACCTGCAGCATAACAATAGCATGAAAGAGATGGATATGCAAATGAAGGAGAGAGCCCTCCTTTTATAAGAAATGCAAAGGAATGGGCCATTGAGATTAAGAGGCAAAAGACTTAATCAACGGTGGAGAAAAATGGAAGCTTGATCCTTGTGCACAAATATCCTCCAATAGGAAAATAGGAGTTGACTTTATGTCCATATGAGACAAAAAGTGCTTTTCTCTTTTTATAAAATAGGAATAGTGCTTTATTTGTGCAACTTAGGATAAAAAGAAAAGGTGGGGCTTTTTATTTAAATAAAAGGGGAGGAAATTCCTTTTAATTAAATAAAGGCTTAGGATAAATAGTTAGCCCAAGGATAAAAATCCAATATATGATCGAAATTAAGACTTGATCAAGAAATTGATAATGTTGAAAATATTGATTATTGATCAAAATGATTCAAGATTAATAAATCAAATAAATGGGGCCCAAAGTCTAGGTGACCATTTTTGGGTGCATACAGCTGATAAATCTAAAAAAGTGTTCATTCATGAAAGAGGAGATTATGTATTTGGGATTTGTTATTTCAGCTGATGGTTTGAAGATGGATCCTGAAAAGGTTGAAGCTATTTTGAATTGGCCTACACCTGTGAATGCTAGTGAGGTAAGATCATTTCATGGTTTGGCAAGTTTTTACCAAAAGTTCATAAGGAATTTCAGTTCAATTTGTAATGCTATGACTGAGACTATGAGAGGAGACAAAAGAGAATTCAAGTGGACACATGGAGCTAATAAAAGTTTTGAGACTCTGAAGAAGAAGCTTGTTGAATTACCTATTTTTGAATTACCTGATTTCAATAAGGTATTTCAAGTGGAATGTGATGCAAGTGGAAGTGCAATTGGAGCTATGTTGAGTCAAGAAGGTAAACCTATTGCTTTCTTTAGTGAAAAGTTGAATGATGCTAGAAGGAAATATTCTATGTATGATCACGAATTCTATGCTATTGTTCAAGCACTGAAGAAATGGAGACATTATTTGATACTAAGTGAATTTTTGTTGTATACTGATCATAAGGATTTACAATATTTGGGTAGTCAAAATAAGTTGAATCAGAGACATATGAAATGAGTTGAGTATTTGTAGAGTTATACATTTGTGATAAAGCATAAGAGTAGAGTCACTAACCGAGTTGTTGATACATTGAGTAGAAGAAGATCTTTGATGACTGAGATGAAAATTGAAGTTCTTGGTTTTGATGAGATGATAGATTCTTATGAGTTTGACCCTGGTTTTTTTGAGCCATGGAGAAAGTGCAGAGCACCTATTCAAGATCAACAAGATACTAAATGGGATGAATATTTTATTCAGGAAGGTATGTTTTTTAAAGGCATTTAGTTGTGTATACTGAGAGGAATAATGAGAACTAATCTGATAAAGGAGAAACACAGTAGTGGTTTGGCTGGACATTTTGGCATTGATAAAACATGGAATTTTCTTAAGGAGAAGTATTATTGGCCGCAGTTGTACAAAGATGTTCAGAAATTTGTGAAAAGTTGTGGAATTTGGCAAGTTTCAAAAGGAGTAAGTCAGAATACTGGATTGTATGTACCGATTGTTGTTCCTGAGAAACCTTGGATTGACATTAGTATGGACTTTGTTCTTGGCTTACCAAAGATGGCACATTTTATACCTTGTAGAAAGACATCAGATGTAGTACATGTAGAAGATATTTTCTTTAAGGAAATTGTCAAATTACATGGATTATCGAGGAGTATTATCTCTGACCGAGATAGTAAATTTGTTGGATATTTTTGGAAAACCCTTTGGAAGAAATTTGGCACTGAGTTGAAATATCGTTCTACATTTCACCCACAAACCGATGGACAGACTGAAGTTGTGAACAGAAGTTTGAGAAATCTTTTGAGATGCTTAGTTGAAGACACATTGAGTAATTGGGATTCTGTGTTGGCACAAGCAGAGTTTGCATACAATAATTCAATGAATAGGAGTACTAGAAAGACACCATTTGAGATTGTGAATGACACATAGCTGAGAGGAATATCTAATTTGAGCGACATTGCTTATGAGAATAAGATAAGTTCTGAAGGAGTAAAGTTTGTTGAGTACATGACGACATTGCATGAAGATGTGAAGCTAAAGCTGGAAGATAGTAATCATAAATACAAAGATAGAGCTGATAGATTAAGAAGACATAAAACTTTTGATGTTGGTGATGAAGTGATGGTTCATTTGAAGAAAGGCCGATTTCCTGATGGAACATATGGGAAGCTGAAGATGAAGAAGTTTGGACCTTGCAAGATTTTGAGGAAATTTGACAGTGGAAATGCATATGAAATTGAGTTTCCTAATGACATGGACATATCACCAATTTTCAACATTGTTGATTTGTATGAGTATCATGAACCTGATGAAGAAGTGACAGTACCAACAGAATATCCTAAGAAGTAGAATGAAGAAATTGAACAGATTTTGAAGGAAAGAGTTGGCAAGAGTACAAGAGGAAAACAATATATGGAATATCTGGTAAAGTGGAAGAATAGACCGATGGAAGACAGTTCATGGATTTCATAGTCTGAGTTGGATGCAGCTCAGACCAGACCTACCAAATGATTTAGAGAATCATTTCAAAATAACCCTAGGTGTCTGATGCAGGAGTATCTCAGGTCCTTGGCAATCCTGTGTCACCAAAAACATTTTGGAGTTGGTCTGTGTTGCTCAGTTCCTACTTTGACCGAGTTGGTAGGTAGTTGGTTGATTTCCTTTGGTTACCAAGTGTGGTCGGTTATCTCCTGAGTGGTTGGTTGTTTCACTGGCACTCGGCATTGCTTGTCTGCTGCTCGGTTATCCTTGCTCACCGGTGGGTTTAGTTTTAGTTTATGTTGTGGCCAACTGGTGCATTTATGTTGGGTTGCAGATTTAATGTTGGAATCCATCATTGGGAAGCCTGTGGTCCCAGATCTGACCATTACTTCTATTGATTATGGATCTAAAGGCCGACTCAGCTCGGTAGACTCTTGTATAAATGTAGTTGTTTGGTTGTAGTTTAGGAGGTAGTTTTTGGTAGAAGATAGAAAATAGTAAGAATAGAGATTGTTGGCAGATCCTCGAATGTTTGAGGACTTTTGTAATACATTGTAATATCTGGTCCTAATCGAGAAGGCCTTACAGCCCGACATGTATCATTCTATTTGATGAAAATATATGAAAGCTTATGCATTCTCTCTCTCACTGTTGTGTTTGTTTTCTTCTGCATGTGTTGAGCAGGCTTGGACCATTAGGGTGTGCCATTGTTTGGCCCCTCTGGTCCCCTACCTTGCATCATAGGTCGTCCAAAGTGGATATGAATGGGTGCCTCTTAAATACATATCTTTTCTTCTCTGCAACATCAAGTACTATAGGAGTAGCCATCACTTACTTGTATAACACTTTCTTAATGGTTTCCAAGAGATTCTGAATCGATGCGATGAACTAGGGTTTCCACAAGCAATCAAATGTATAGCAAATCACTTGATGAATCAATCTACAATCCTTCACAATCAAATGCTAGGGCTCTTTTGCTCTCCAATCGCTCTCAATTTGAATGCAATGAGAGATCTACAAACTTTGGTGTACTTTAAAGTAGAAATTCTACCATTAATGCTTGTCGCGTAAACCAGGTTGTCACTTGAAAATTTATAACTTCCATTCTGCAAACAATCAGCTAGTGCGTTCTTGCACATAGGTTCTACTAGCCTCTAAAAGCTTAAGTCCAAAGGTGCATACTCTGAAAGTGAGTATACCAGTCGCGCAGGGGTCTAGAGCTAAATTAGCTCCCCCTATGACCCTGAGGGCCATTCATCCAGATGTAGAGGGTGTGTCCACTGTGGATGCATCCAATACATTCTTATCAACCTTACCCTTCTTTGCTTCTGACCAAATCAAGCTCGCATCATCTAAAGCTTTCACAAACTTGACTTCTCCTTCGGGATCCAATATTGGTTCTTCGAGCTTTTTAGGGCTTTCCTGACCTTGCGTCCTTGATCTGCAAAACTTTGAGATATGTCGAGCCTTGTTACAAGAGTGAAAAATGACTGGAGGCCTTATATTCCTAGGTGCATTGACATGGGTCACCATTTTACATTGTCTAGCTGAGTGACCATTATAGTTACATATTTGACATGTAACACTCTGAGAACTTCTTTCATTAGACTAATTCTGATTCCTTTGATTATACTGAGTCCTGTTCTTCTGACTTGTTTTACAATTCATAGCTCTATGACCAAATTTATTGCATGAATAACAGTAACCATTGAAAGGTCTTACCTCTGTACAATTCCTCACTATGTGTCCATGCTTGTTACATGAATAACAAGTGTGGTCTACTGGCATGCACTCATTCTTAGGTGGTTCAATATGATTCTTAGTCTGATTTCCAGTCTCCTTAGCATCTGAGATGTTTTCTGGTACTTTTATTCTTGCTCGCATGTTGTCAATATGATTTTGTGCTTCATTGTATCCAATGCAGCTAGTATCTCCTTTAACTATTCTTGCATACAACTGAGATTCTATCAAATCAGAACTGGTGTGCAACTTATCAATGTGATTCTTTGCATCTTTCAATTCAGATTCCAAGCTTTCTTTGTTGTTCCTTAGCTCCAAGATTTACATGTTTTCTTGCCTCAATTCTTCATTCAGTTGAAGGTTCTCTTTGATCTGTTCATCATAGACTTCATGATTGTTAGTCAGCTTATCATCTAATTCTTCAATCTGTTATTTTAGAGATGAATTTTCTTCACTGAGATTTTTGATCATAATCCCTAAATCACTGGTAGAGCATTCTTTCAAATCTTTTCTTAGCCTTTCGATGACTACTTGAGCATTACTGACTTTTTCTTTAAGTTCTTCAATTTCTTTTTCAGATTCGTCCAGGTTTTCAAGAGTAGCTTCAAGATTTCTTTTCAGATGTTTCATTTCTGCTTTGTCCATGATCTCCTCAAGTGGTTAAACTTCTTTGCTGAGGACCAGAGCTCTGATACCAATTGTTAGGAATGGGAACACTGAGAGGGGGGGTGAATCAGTGTTCACTGTATTTTATCTTTTTACTTAATCTTAAATTGAACTTAAATGCTTAAGTACTGAAATGAACATCCACATAAACATGAAACATGAAATCAACACATAACACCAATATGGTTACGGGGAAACCCAAATAGGTAAAAACCCCAGTGGGAATTGACACCCACTAATATTCTATACTAGTGTTTTATGATCCTTGTTAGAAGATCCTTAACCCTGTTAGGAGTTTCTTTACAATGTATTAATTATAGTAGACCTTGTCAAGGGTTGGACCCTGTTAGGAGTCTTTTACAAAAAACCCTATTATGGGTGTGGACACAGTGTCCTAGAGCTCACTGCTCAAGTGGTGAAGGTTGCAACCTTCTGATCTTAGATACACACTATATCTGCTAGATGAACTGTTACTATGACACTGCTTGTCTGATTAGTTCCTTTGATGCGTTGATGCTTTCACTTCTTGCAAATCTCTAATACATCTTATAGACTCTTCGCACACTTCTACTTTGCTTATCTCAACTCTATAAAAACTCTTATGCTAATTACAATGGGTGCATCTCATATTTATATGCGCATACAAAACAAATAACTAGTTTGGCCCTTTAACCAATTACATACAATGCTTCCAATTGAATTGGCTCAAGCATTTTTATAAACAAACATATTTAAATTTTAGCAACCTAATTACAATAGGTGCATGGCCTTTATATCATAAGAATATAATCGCAAATCAAAATGCCAACAATCAGCTGCTTACTTTGTACTTCTCTGGCACATACTGGCTGTGTAACTTCAACTGTCTATAAATTTGTCATACTTGCATATCTGATCATGCACTCATAGACTAAGCATGAATATAGTCTAACCAACTTATCTTCCAGGGCGCATACCATAACTCGTTCATATGTATATGCGCTGATTCTCTGAGCTTCAAGTACTCTGTACACTGTCCAATCTTCAACACTTAGCCGATTTCTGATCTTCTCATCAAGTGCGCTGACTCCAAACTACTATATGACTTTGTTTCCATAATGACAACACTATACAAGTCATATACACTAGTATAGACAACTTGCCAACACCTTCTTCAACCAAAGTAGCAGCATTCTGCCATTCCAATGAGTCCAAGATATCAGAAGCATACTCCCCAAAGGGGGCAACACCTAGAATTAAGTTAGCACTCTAAGAACAAGATCCAGAGAGAGGGATAATCCCAGTAGAGGAACCAACAGGAGCAGACCCAACAACTAACTCTGTAGGAGAGCCAGAAAGAGACTTGGCATCAACAGAAGGGGGGGCCTTCCCAGACGAAATAGAAGGAATCTCAACACTCATTAACAAAGGAGGAACACTGGCAGTCACATCAGCACCACTAGTAGGAATGGAACCAAGAAGAGGAGAAGGGACTTTCCCAACCACTTGTGAAAAGCTCCAGGGTGAGGACTTCTCCACTGTATAGTGTTGAGAAGAAACAACTTGAGAAGAAACATCCTGCCACCACAAGGGAGTCCTATTAAATTTTTGAAGATCACAAAGATCTGAAATATGACCAGTCTTGAAGCATCTTAGGCATCTGAAGGGGAGGCCTTGATAATCCAAATGTTGAATCCAACTTCTACCATTAGGGGTAGAGGGTTTGATCATTGCAGGCAGACCATTAGAAATATCCAAATCCACCAGAATGTGGGCAGAAGTGGAGTGAAGCAAGTCAAACGATTTCTCATCCACCAAAATAAAATCCCCAAGAGCATCCCCCATAGTTTCGAGAAGATAATCAACCCAAAGATGAAGGAGGAGATTAGGAAGCCTAATCCAGACATGCAACTTATTAAAGGATTCAGAAGATGGAGAGAAGTTAGGATGCTAGGGTTTCGACATCAGCATGAAATGACCATCCTAGCTGAAGTAATTTTTATGCAGAATCATTTTTCTATCCATCGCATTTTCAAATTTAGCAACAAAAAAACCCTTAGCCATAGGGAATATGTGAACTGTACCAGTAATAAGGGGCTCCCAATGCTTGGAGATCCAAGAATGTAAATCAGGCAAGCAAGGCCAGTGACCCTTAAATCTGCAGATCAAGCCATGCGAAGAGAAAATAGAGGTGGCAACATCAATCTTTGATATTGTCTCCTCCTCCAAATCCACAACAATATTTTTGGAAACAGGGAAAGCACGATGACTAGTTGTCTTCCCTAAAGCTGGTAAGAGGGTTGCAGTTGAAGGACCCCACCCCAAGGCCACCATAGAAGGCCCATCAACAGAAACCACAACTATAGGCGTGAAAGCAGTCACCACACCAAACCCAGGGACGGTCGGAGTAGAGACAAAGGCAACAAGAGGAGCCCTCAGGGCATCAGCTGCAACAATAGCGACAATAGGAGTGGTATAGGAGGCCCTAGGGGCTACCACAATAGCGACTTCCAGAGCAGAGGCATCGGCTACAGAAGCTCGTGGGTCACCAGCGGCAGCAGTGGCAACAGAAGGAGCCCTAGGGCCGACAACTGCAGTGGCGAAGACATGAGCCATTTCAATTATTCATATTTTTGTTATTCCATGCTTATACATTAGATAATGATGTAAGCAAAATGTATAGACCATTTTATTGTTATTCAATGAAAAAGAGGGTAACTTCATCTCTATGACTTTTTAGACAATGGTAGGAGTTTTTAAAAAAAAGTATAGACCATTTTATTGCTATTATTCTATGGAATAGAAGGTAACTTCATTTATATGGTTTTTAAGGCCATGAAGGAAAATTAAAGTATGTATCATTTTGTTGTTATTCCATGCTTAGACTTTAGATAATGATGTAAGGAAAAAGTATAAGACTATTTTATTGTTAATCAATGAAAAAGAGGGTAACTTCATTTCTATGACTTTTTAAACAATGGTAGGAGATAAACAAAAATATATATAGATCATTTCATTGTTATTATTCTATGGAATGGAAGGGAACTTCATTTCTATGATTTTTAAGACAATGCAAGAAAATAAAAGTATATATATCATTTTGTTGTTGGTCCATGCTTGTACTTTAGATAATGATGTGAGCAAAAAGTATAAGACCATTTTATTGTTATTCAATGAAAAAGAGGGTAACTTCATTTTGTGACTTTTTAGACAATGGTAGGAAATGAAAAAAATTATATGTACCATTTGGTTGTTATTATTCTATGGAATGGAAGGGAACTTCATTTCTATGTTTTTTAAGATAACAAAGGAAAATAAAAGTATATATATCATTTTGTTGTCATTCCATGCTTGTACTTTTATTGTATATACAATAAAAGTATATACAACCACTTTATTGTTATTCAATGAAAAAGAGGGTAACTTCATTTCTATGACTTTTTAGACAATGGTAGGAAATAAAAAAGTATATACCATTTCATTGTTATTATTCTATGGAATGAAAGGGAACTTCATTTCTATGATTTTTAAGATAATGAAGAAAAAAAAAAGTATGTGTCATTTTGTTGTTATTGTATGCTTAGACAATGATGGAAGATAAAAGTAAAGACCATTTTGTTGTTATTCTATGGAATGGAGGGGAACTTGAGTTTTTTAATTTTTAAGAGAATAGTGGGAGATAAAAAAAGTATAGGTCATTTTGTTATTATCATTCTATGGAATGAAGGGGAACTTCATTTCCATGATTTTTTAGATAGTGTTGGGAGATTAAAAAAAAAGTATAGACCATTTTGATGTTATTATTCAATGGAATGGAGAGGAACTTTATTTCTATGATTTGTTAGACAATGAAGGGAAATAAAATTATAGAGCATTATTTTGTTATTCTATGGCTTAGACAATGATGGGAGATAAAAGTATAACCCCTCGTTTCTTCTTTATTTTTGGCTATTTTATGGAGTGGAGGGGAACTTAGTTCTATGATTTTTTAATTATTTTTGACTATTTGTTGGCCAACCTCAAACAATCACATTCATGTCAAATTTAAAATTAAATACCATTACACACGCTCATGCATGTACATACACGTGTGTGTGTGTACATGCATGCATGCATACATATACATACAGACATATATACATATACATGTACATATATATACACATATATATACATACACACATCCATACATATGCGTGTGTGTGCATGTGTACACACATATGTATGTATATATATATGCACACATCTTAATTTATAATAACTTATATTTATAATTTCGTTAATTAGAGTGGTGTACATGTATATGATATTAATGGATAATAAAAATAATAGTTGTATAGAAGTAATAAAATCAATTTATTTGTAAGTATATGAAGATCAATGAGGATCATCTATAAATGAGGAGCATCACCTTGTCCATAATATTCAAACATAGTAAAATTACATTATAAAATTACAAATCTAGTTAGATTATGGCATGTTGCATGGAACTTTTTTGTAGCTTCCTCTAAGCTTCTTTTATAAAATGTGCAAACAAGGTTGTCATTTCAAGTTCTACAATTTGATCGCAATTAGTTGAAATAATTTGATTAAATTTAATCTAATTTATAGACATTTGAGCTTGTTCATAGTAATGAATAATTAATTGTAAGTAATGAGATTATTGTATAACTTATAAATCAGTGCTTTAAGTATCAATAATTTGAATTGGGAATTCAATTAGGTTAAGGTTAAATAAGGATTTTTTTAAAATTAAATAAATGAAATGAAATACATAAAAAATAGAAGTCCAAAAGAATGGAATCACATTAGGAAAAACAAAGTTTGAGAAATAGAATAACTTGGACCAGTTCAAATGATGCTAATGCAACCAACAACAATGCAACTCAAAATAAAGATCAATTGATGTAACAGAAAAACTAATAAAGACTACAGGACCAATATATAAAAACCTCATATACAATTATGATATTGCTATCAAGATTCAACTATGTAGTTTTTTTAGTCAAACACATTGACCCAGATTTAATGAGTACTGGTTCACATGAACCCATCTCTCATGAGAATGAATGAAACACTTAACACTCATTCCAGATCTAGGTGATGCTCATAGAGGTAAAGCACCAAGACTTCCCGGGAGGTCACCCATCCTAACACTACTCCATCTCAATCACGCTTAACTACAAAGTTTCCTCCGTGGTTAAACCCACTCTGCTTGCAACCCCATTTGCAAAACCTTCACCAAGTGTTGTGCCTTATGAATGATACCACCATTGTAATGCCCAAAATCTAGGGAAAAGCACACAACAATTTTGTTTTCTATAAAACTCAAATCATCAACTAGGTTACACACTAGAAAATACTCAACACAAAAACAACCAACACATATCAACTCACAAGGGGAAATCATGGCATGCGCTGGCGTGCCAACATCCCTTGTTCGTTAGACTGCATTAGTCAACAGAAATCCTAACTAAGTTTGACATAGAAATAATAAAAGGGAATCAACCCATGTCAATAATCCAAGTTAAGAAAATATAAAATGGTCAATGAATAGGTCATCAAACCTAGGGTTACAATAGAACTACCCATTTATAATTAATAATACCTTAATATTTTAATTAAAAGTATTATATTTTTAATTCAAAGTATAACGTTGTTCCAAGTTTTTTAATTAAATTAATTGTTTAAAGGATTAAAACAACCCTATTAAAGATTTAATTATAACTTTAACATTAGGGCTAGGGAAAAGTCATTTAACTAGGTCCCAACCTAGAGCAATAAATAATTTCCCCTAGTATAACCATTATGGTATTAAAATAATATAATTGAATTGTATATTAAACATTATCTCCCACATTAGAATAAATTAAAAAAATAGTATTCAATTAGAAATAATCATTTAGTTTTAAATTCAGAATAACAAACCCCCAAAAATATTATTAAAAAGCCTAAAGGTCAATTTAATCATAATTTCTTTTTAATTAAATTTAAAATAAGGCAAAAGTGACAATCAATAATAAAGTAATTAAATCCCACTTATTAATTAGTATAATCATTACGTATTCCCAGTATTAAATCATTAAAATAATAATATTTAAATTAAATATTAAAAAAGTCCATAGGCATTTAAACATTATTAAATTATTTCACTGGGCTAGACATTGACATTTAATTTCATAATAATCGATTTACCAAATTTGACTACAAAAGTTCTTTATTTCTAAATATAATTAAATTCATTCATAATTAAAAGGACTCATTTTGCTAAATAATATATTATTATATTCCTTCCATTTCAAACAAGATTCTAGATTTTAATGAAGCAAATAAATAAAATATTTAATAAAGGGACATGCCACATTAGACAACACAACCATTAACTAATAATAGGTTGAGAAAAGAAAAATTTCAACAACATTTTAAAAAATTCTCAATTTTTTTAAAAAAAGGTCACGAAGCCCAAAAGGACTAGCCCTAACCCTAATTCAAAATTAGGGTTGGGGTTGATACAATAAGATGCATACCAAACCCTAATCCTCATTTTCCCATTCCCAACCTCAATCTTCTTGCACACCAGAGTTGTTATTTTATTGCAGGTCTTCTATTATGGCGGCCATGGAAAGAGTGAGAAGAGGGATATACACTAGAGTACATATGAGTATATACACACACCAATGGTGTGTGCATATACACATATTTACTTCTATATATATACAAAAGTAACAGGTTGAAGATTCAAGGCCATTCCTTCTCCCCATTTCTTGGTTTTCTCTCTCATTCTCTAGTAAGGGACAAGTGGAAGGGAAACATTTTCCAAGTAAATTCCTCCTCATTGGGATGGAGGTAGAGGATGGTAGAATGTTTTTCTCTATGAACAAATTTTGAGGAAAGAAAGGACACTTTTGCACTTTTCACTTGGGAATTTCTTTTGGGGAAGAGACTTCTAGCTTAGGAAGGAAAGAGATAGAGGATTTGGAAGGGAAAAAGAAAGGCTAAGGAAGGAATAGAGCTCTTCTTCAAACTACATTTGCCATTTTTTATTGGAGAAAGGTTAGTGCATCTATCATGGTAGAATTACTATGTTCATGTGATTATTGTGATTATGTAAATTCTTGTTGCATGAGTGTTGTGATGTTTTCAAGTTTTGTATCATGGAAATTGCCTTGTTTTTCTTTGGTTGGTTTTATGTGTGTGTCTTGGGAGTGCAAGACAAATCTCACCCTTGGGAGGGTAGAGAGCCTTGAGGGTGAAGGGGTTAGTTGGGAATGCCCTTTAGTGATGAGCCCTTCCTCATGGAGGAAGGGAATGTGACATTGGTGTATGGGCTCCATGCTGGCACATGTTTGTTCTATTCTTTGGGGGCCATAAGGGAAGAAGTTGGTGTATTGTGAAGTGAGATACTGTGAATTCATGAAGCAAGAAAGTTTGTGATGTGAAATTTGAGCCTTGTGAAGGCAATGTTATGTTAAAGAGAAACTAATTTCTTTGTTTGTGGCTTTCTCCTTTTGGATACATTTTCCACCTTCACCCATTTTGGATCCAAGGAGATCCTTTGTGCTAGCCATGGGGTTTGGGAGTTTTATTGTGATTGTTTGTTGTTGTTGTGTGTGTGTTGGTATGTTTGTCACTCATCCATTCTTGTTTCCCCTAGCTCGGGGGTGGCCTTGTACAGGTCTTGGTTGGGAGGTGAGCCTCCATGGTCATGTTTAAATTGTCTTATATATGCAAGTTTGACATGGATGAAAAGATGAAGATATTTTCAAGTTTTGAAGTCATTTGGAACATGGAAGATTCTTGTATAGATTTATTTTTTTTAAAAGGATTCATGTGTAGTATTCTATCATTTGTAAAGTTCTTAAGTAAAGTGGTCAACCTTGAAATAAAAGGAGGGGAGATGTATTACTTTTAGCTAAATGTAATATTTAGAATTCAAATTTGTATATTTAAGCAAAAGAGAGGATAAAAATTGTATGATTTATGGACAGTTAATTATAGACATGGTTGCAATTTAACTTTAGGAAATAAAATTCATACTCTCCATGATGACATAATTTAACTGTTGGCCTTTTCCTTTACTTAATTGAAAAAAACAAAAAGTCTTTTGTTTATCTTGATGTTGTTTTTAAGTTCACTTCTAGGAAATAACATAGTAAAAAAAAATTAGAGTAAATGTATTTTCTTTTCATGCAAAAAAAAATTAAATTAGTATTCTACCTTTCCTGTTTGTAAGAATATATTTAAAATTTATGAAGGCAATGTAAAACAGTAATCTGGTTATCTTATTATTATTTTTGTCTAATGTTTTTAGACCATTGTAGCCCACCACACCTCTAGTCACTACAAGAACATGATCTCTAACAACAAAAAAGATCTTGAAGTGATGAGAATACTAGGAAGGGGGCATCAAACCCCACCAATAGAAGCTCCCAAGTCGAGCCCCAAGACATAGTACCCATAGAAGTGCAAGCCAAATGGAGGAAGATAATGTGAAGATAACATAAAATTCATTTCACATTTCAAAATATCTCTACAAGAACAAACAAATAGGGATTTAACATTAGGTATCACAATAATATCATATACAAAAATGACCATAAATAAAATCGCATAACTAATTCCTTCATTTAGCATATAACAATATAATTGTTTAGCAAGAAATAAAGCACAACCAAAAATGATCTGTTTACATACATATTAAAAGAAACTCATAATTCTAAAATGAGCATAAAACTATTTCATAACCCTAATAAAGCAAAATTCTTTAAAATGAGATGAACCAAAACCAATCTCCTTGCAACAGTTGTTTCAATCTATTCACTTAAGGGATAGCAACACAATTGTTTTAGAAAGAAATCAAACACAACCTAAAATGATTTAGCAGTGTATAGATTCTATACAAATTGTGTCACATAGTTAACAAATGTCAATGAGAAAAAAATGGGCAAAACATAACTCTTTTGAAACTAGAATAAACCAAAACCATTATATCTACAACCATTGCTTCAAACCCAACTACAACTATTGTGTGAGGCATATATGCAAAATATGGTAGAAGAGAGAAAGGCACCTACTTGTTTTGTAGAATGTCAACTATCCACTAGAACCCTCATAGCCCTTATGAAGACACTTGTATGCTTGTGTGAATGTTGCAGTGCCTATGATGTTATTGGTGAATGAATATGTTTTCCTCCTTTTTTTTTTCCTTTTTTGGAAGATTTTTCATTTGCAAAGTCGTATTTAACTATCTAATATAGGATTTTGAGCCTTAAGTTGTAACCTCTTTAATTAAGAGCCAAGGGCTAAGTGACATCTATTCCACCAAATTCATCTGGGACACGATCTCAACCTCATCCCTTATAATGTGGGAGTTGGACACGATTAACCTCATCTCTTATATGATGTCAGAGTTGAACACAATATTGACTTCATCCCTCATCCATTTCCTCTTTTTTAAATAAAGAAGAAAAAAAACCAACAAAAAAAACTAATCAAATCTTATTTAAGACTCCTACAAATTTATTAAATTAAGAAACATTAGACTTCACCTTTTATATTTTAATGTTGCACAAATTTGAATAAAAAATGCCAAAACATTAGTCTCCCTAGGGCAGGGACTAATAAGACAAAACTTGCTCATTATTATTATTATTAAAATTATGTAAAAACATTAGGAAAGGATTCTAAAATCTCACTAGGAGGCTAACGTGGGAGACAAAAGCACTCGGTAACATGATGCAAACATTTGCCCAAACAAGAATGACACATAGAAGGCTATGATCAGATCGTGAATGACAGAAATAGCAAGTGGCGAAAATCGCCAGGACACCAATGATATATTGTTACTGGCCATCGATCTATAACACAGAGAGAAGTAATCTAGTAGCAGTTGCACACTTTTTTCTGTGCAACAATAAGCCGATAGGTTTCAGCAGGGAGTGTAGTTATTTTTAGAATTAAAGGAAATTAGATTTGGAAGTAAGATTAAGGCTTGAGCATGTGAATTATAAAATGCTTACAACCAATTCTGTTTGTTGTATGCTGTGCGTCTGTTGTAATGGTGTATCTGCAATTAATGGCACAAAAAAGTGGCAGGAAGTTTAGCATGACTTATTGGAGGACCCTTTAAAAGCAGTGTGATTGCTGAAACGTTCAAACTGCTTAGGCTGCCAAAAAAAATAGGAGTTGTTGATCTGCTCTTTGGTTCTTGTGTGTAGTTGTTTGCTTGTATGTTGTTGTAGCAGAACAGTGGGGGTGTATCTGCAATTAGCAGGACAGAAAAACAAAAGTGGGAAGTCCCCAAAGATGTAGTTGCAAGGAGTTCAAGTCGAGTTTGGATATGCCCAGAACCAAAACATTACACTTACCTTATTCTAGTTTTAAGACAGCATAGGTAGTTTTGGGACAACATAGGTAGTTGATGTGTATATTCAAAAATAAACGAAGCATGACTTAAATGTTCAAACTGTCTGGCCTGAAAGAAAAAAAATCATACGCCCAAAGGGCATTTGGATTTGTAGTTAATTAGTTCCAATAGAGTTTGTGTATCCAAAATATAACACTTGTAGTATCGTAGTTTTTGGGACAGCTTAAGTAGTTGATATGTACATTCAGAAAACCAACGAAGCATGAGTAAAATGCTCAAACTGCCTGGCCTACAAAAAATGACAAAACTCCAATAGTAAATATCTAATTAATGTGCTAAATCGACAAAACATCGGATATTTTTATAATAATACATGGCTAAACTCTTTTTAAGAATGCCACAAGCTCGAGGTAAAGGTATAGGAACACATCTACTAATCAATTCAACAAAAATATCAGAGCATCACATAGTGAAGTACAAGGGACCAGAGCATATTTCTTAGAACAATCAGGCAAAAATGAAAATTTTTCTTCAAATGTCCAACGCCATAGCAAGTGCATGTTAGTTTGGGATAACAATCTGCAAGTCCACTTGGGTGCATCCGGTTCAATATCTAACTGATTCACTTAAATCCACTAAACACAGGCTTCTATTAAATGAAGGGGGTTTCCAATTTAGATTAACCAAATGTAAATACAGAGATGAAAGTGTAATTTGTTATTGATGTAGAAGTCCGCAGAGCAGGTGAGAGACTAGTAATTCTGTAACCAATTCACTTAAATTCAGTAAGCATAGGCCTCTATGAAATGAAGGGTTTCCAATTGAGATTAACCAAGGGCTTCTATGTTGTTGTAGCAGAACAGTGAGGGTGTATCTGCAATTAGCAAGACAGAAAAACAAAAGTGGTAAGTCCCCAAAGATGTAATTGCAAGGAGTTCAAGTGGAGTTTGGATATGCCCAGAACCAAAACATTACACTTACCTTATTCTAGTTTTAAGACAGCATAGGTAGTTTTGGGACAACATAGGTAGTTGATGTGTATATTAAAAAATAAACGAAGCATGACTTAAATGTTCAAACTGTCTGGCCTTCAAAAAAACCATACGCCCAAAGGGCATTTGGATTTGTAGTTAAGGAGTTCCAATGGAGTTTGTGTATCCAAAATATAACCCTTGTAGTATCCTACTTTTTGGGACAGCATAAGTAGTTGATATGTACTTTCAGAAAACCAACGAAGCATGACTAAAATGCTCAAACTGCCTGGCCTACAAAAAATGACAATACTCCAATAGTAAATATCTAATTAATGTGCTAAATCGACAAAACGTTGGATATTTTTATAATAATACATGGTTTGACCTGCAAAAAATGACAATACTCCAATAGTAAATATCCAATTAATGTGCTAAATCGACAAACGTTGGATATTTTTTTAATAATACATAGCTAAACTCTTTTGAAGTATGCCACAAGCTCGAGGTAAAGTTATAGGAACACATCTACTAATCAATTCAACAAAAATATAGTGAAGTACAAGGGACCAGAGTATATTTATTAGAACAATTAGGCAAAAATGAAAAATTTCTTCAAATGTCCAACGCCATAGCAAGTGCATGTTAGTTTGAGATAACAATCTGCAAGTCCACTTGGGTGCATACAGTTCAATATCTAACCGATTCACTTAAATCCACTAAACATAGGCTTCTATTAAACGAAGGGGGTTTCCAATTGAGATTAACCAAATGTAAATACAGAGATGAAAGTGTAATTTGTTATTGATGTAGAAGTCCGCAGAGCAGGTGAGAGACTTCTAATTCTGTAACTAATTCACTTAAATTTAGTAAGCATAGGCTTCTATGAAATGAAGGGTTTCCAATTGAGATTAACCAAATGTGAATACAAAGTTGAAAGTGTAATTTTTATTGATGTAAAAGTCGGCAGAGCAGGTGAGAGACTCCCGATTCTCTATGTTGTCAAGAGATTTCAGATGTAAGGACTAAAGAGTTCCAAAGGTATTTTGCCTCTCATATTCTGTGGTTAAAAAGGAACCAGAAGAATAAAATGAAATGAAACATTGAATAGCTGGAATATAGAAGCCAGAACCATTGTCATACACAATATTACATGAATAAATGTATAGGTTCTTATTGAAGCATGGCCTAAGCAATATTTCAGTAGTATAGGGAGTAAATGAAGGACGAGACCTTCCACAGAACACACTATAATGATGTTCTAATGGTGTATATGTTCAAATCATCTGGGATGCTATGAAAAATTTCATCCCCCAATGGAAATGCAAATGCCATCATGCTTGTATTTTGCCAATGAAAGATAACAGTATTTAATTATTGCAGAGCAGTTTTTTGAAGGCTCTCAACTGTTGATAATGAATTGAATGGATTGTAAATTTTCTCACGATAACAGTAATTTATGCTATATTGGTACTGCAATAGGGATTTTTGTTATGTGATTAAAATATTTACTATAAATATCTACAGCTCAAAGATCATTCATCATAATAATATTGTAATTCAAGTTATTTCAATCATAAAAGTTCTATTAATAGTCCCACTATTTGTAGGCTATATAAAAAATAGCCATAGCTTTAGATGTTATTATTCTATTACTAGATAAAAAAATTTCCCTGGTGAATAAGAACAGGAAACATAGTGAAGGATTGGTGATTTAGCTATGCCAGCCCTTGTAAAATGGAGCTTGCCGGTGAATGGTGACAAAATGGAATGCGTTTGACAAGCACTGAATAGTTGCCAGTTGATGAATGGCATCAGTAATGATGAAAATAATTCAAATGCAACAAAACTTTTAGCTGGTGTCCCCTTATTATTCTAGATCCGGCTGTTGATACACTTCATGGTCCAACTGGACCTTTCGAGTTTGAATTCCTTTCCTTTGATCAAGAAAACAAAATTGCACCCATAATATGTGATAAAATAGGTAAGCAGCAACTGATTTTTATTCATTACCAAGCCTCGTTTGAACAGTCTGCCTTCCTTTACTTTGATCTACAAAAAAAAATTGCACTCATGATATGTGATCAGATAGGTGGGAAGCACAAGCAATCATATTCAAGAATTTTTATTCATAACCAAGACTTGTTTGCCTAAGATTGAAGATTTTATCCAATGGATGGATCAAACATTGGCAAAATGTTCAAACTGCCATATGCCTGTTTTGAAAATAACACCACTTTGCCAACATTAAATTTCTAAAAAATGTGCTAAATCAAGTTGTCCTGACACACAGGAACACATTATGCTGGAAAAAAATTCAATGCTGGAGTTGTGATTAGAATGGTAGCTGTTTGGATCATGATTTGTTGTGTAACTGCAGTACAGTTTGTTTCTATAGAATTTTATATTGACGAATTTTACTTTTTTAGATAGATTGCAGACAAGATCAATTCCTAAACCCTAGCTTGGTAAATAAGGGAAAAACAAAAGCTGAAATTGCAGGTAAAACTAACTTAGGGGAATTCAATTAGATAATGAAGCGAGAAGATTTTATTTGAATAAGTTACCAGAATGTGCCTTTTTTCAGATATTATTGCTCAATATGCAATGCAAGTACCCTGGTTGACATGCATGCTAAAAGCACATACCAGGCGCACAACTGTTTACCAGAACAATTAATAGACTGCCTTGAATTCTATGTAAAGTGTTTAGGGTTCATACATTCAAGAATTTCTTAAAATATAAAACCCTAAGCAAAGACTTGCCCACTTGCATCAAGAAAAAGATTAAATAGGAAAATACAAAACCCTAAGCAAAAGAATCGACAGATATATGTATATCTAGATTACTGTGATGGTTTCAAAATTTTCCAAGATTGTGTGTTGCTCCTAATTCCAGCTTAGGTTCTGCCACTAATTCTCTCAAATGTTCTCCTTTTTTTCCCTTACCCTGTTAATTCATGTGGTTCACTTTGTCCTCAATACTTACGTAACGGTATACGGTGGAGTTAAGACAACTAACAGGAGAGAGTAATAGCCAGCTGCAGAGAACCCATGCCATCGTTATTAAGCAGGCACACAAGTAGGATGGCAAATTTGGGGCTCAATAATGGGCTCTCCAGGAGCCAAAGCTCCCACAGAAAGTTCACTATGAAAACCCTAAATTTTTTTAATTCAAAATTTACAGTAATAAACAAATTACACCCCACCCTAAAAATCAGACGGATACAACATGAAAATCTCAGAGATGAAGATAACGGAAGAATAGTCTGCTGTGTAAAGATTCCAAAAAAACCAAAATTGATTGAAATCATGGGAGGTGACTTACCTCAAGGTTCTGTACAAACTGTGAAAAGGGCCGATAAACATGTTTGTTTGAACCATTATTATTAAATTTCTTTGACAAAATGGTTTTTTTTAATGCACTATTATGCGATCAAGATTGTCAAATGTCAACGTCATGAAAGAATTTTGCTAACAAAGAAACGAGACACAACAGGAAACAGGTGTAACATTCATTCGATTCACAGTTCTTTTCAGTTTATTCAAACATGCACGATTCTATTTTTAATAATAAAGTTCATGAATCTATTTTTAATTACAAAGTGCAGTAAAGTGAAGGAAAAATCATTTTTAATAACAAAGTGTACAAATCTATTTTAATAATAAAGTGAAGAAAAAGTCTTTCAAGAGTAATACCAAATAATTATGATAGGGATATATTTAAACTATTTTTAATAATAAAGTGCATAAATCTATTTTTCATTGAACAAAAAAAATTTGAGAAGACATACCAATGAATTATGGTATGGATACATCTGAACTCATTTTTAATATCAAAAAGTATAAATTTATTTTTATAACAAAATGAAATTAGTTATGGTATGGACACATCTAGATCCATTTCTAGTAATAGTATATAAACCCTATTTAAAAACAATGTATAAATCCATTTTTAATAACAAAGTGAAGAAACGCCCTTTTGAGGGGGCATAGGAATTATGCACACATCTAAACTCATTATAATAACAAAGTACAAAAATCTATTTTTAATAACAAAATGATGAAAAAGACCTTGGAGACAGCATACCAAATGGTTATGGTATGGACACATCTTAACCCATTTTTAATAACAAAGTTTATGAATCCAAACAGTTTGAGGAGCATACCAAATAGTTATGGTATGGGAACATCTGAACCTATTTTTATTAATAAAAAACCCTTCTAAGAGACATATGTAAAATAGTTATAGGCACATCTAAATCTATTTTAAATTATAAAGTGCATGAACCAATTTTTAACAACTAAGAGAAGAAACAACCAAATAGTTATGTTATAGGTACAATTCAACACATTTTTACTGAACTCATTTTCAAATAACAAAGTAAACAAAAAACTATAATATGAGCTTGAACCAATTTTCAATAACAAAGTAAAGATAAAACCCAACTCATTTGAATACATCTGAACTCATTTTCCATTACATAGTAGAGCATAAGGCTTAACAGTGAATGAAGACAGATTTTAAAGAAAATTTTAAAGCTTAACAGTAAACCAAGAAAGATTTTTAAAGAAAATGTCTGTTAATAATAAATTCCCATATAATTTGATGCCTAAACATTTGAGACTTACTCTTTGATTAACCCATGGATCTCTGTCTTACAGTGAAGTCCATAATCCCTTTGTGAGAAGTGTTAACAACCTTGATATCAGGGGAAGGCGGAACAGGTAGGCCAAAGGAGGATTTAAGTAACCAGAAAAACACTCGCAAAACTAAAGCACATACAGCCTTCATTGTTATTATTAACACTGCTTATGCAAGTCGGGTAGATTGAATTGTTCGATAAGAGATAAACAAGAGACTTTTGTTCGTTGTTAGTATTTATAGAGGGGCAAACAATGAAAATATATTCTATCTTGATAAAATTAGTACACGCTATTATTAGAATAAGAATCTTGACATTTAAGAAAGCAAATGAAAGAAGTGCAAAGTTGAAGAGAAGTCAAATAAACCCATCCCAGAATCTAGACTACCACTCTTACCCGATCGCCGTTGCTTACCTAGGTAGTTGAGGCGGTCACAAAATCAAACAAGCATAGCTTATGAAGGGCACACTTTTTTGAAAAGAAAAATTTTCCCCTCATTAAATTTCATCAAGATTCTTTAAAATTATTATATATCAGCGGATATCCCTGTTGCTTGATGACACGTGTAACGTGTAAATTCTTAACAGATTTATTTTGGGCTCCCACGACCGTGGGTGTTGTATGCCTGATCTTTTTAAGTTTTATCTTGTTCACACGGTGATGGATGTTTGATTATATCATCCACTGACAGGTGTAAGTTATTGCCTTGTTTTAGGTTTTATTTATCGACTCGCATGGTGCTACTGCTGGGTTTTAGATGTTATCCAGGATTTAGATAGAGATCTAAGCAGGGGAGAGTTTCAAGGGTTTTGTCGGCAGTGTGGGACCGTGGGCTTGGTTGTGCAATAAAACATGGATCCACGAGAGGCAACAAAACCAGTTGATCAGCAGTAGAGGTTTTGTTGCCTCTCATGGGTCCATGTTTGTGCACTTTTAGGTTCTTTTGATAGTGGTTTTGTCTTTATATGCTGCATTGTGTTATTCTAGTTGGCTCCACTCACCCTTGATTTGAAGATAATATTTTGTTCTCTTTTCTTTGGTTGCTTCTAATAGGCAGACATGTACTTATCTCTTGTGTTTCTTTTTGGTTTTTCTTCTTCTTTATTATGGCAAGAGGAGTTCACCCATCAACATTCACGCACAGCGAACAAGAGATCAAGGTATATTGAAACAAATCATTTAGGTCAAGTAAAAATTGTCTCATTCGTCACAACAAGAAAATGGGTGTGGGTGAATGCTAAACAATCTCAAGGTGTCTTGAAACGTAGACTTGCACGTTTAAAATGGGAGCAAGCAAAGAAAAAAATACTTATAAGAAAGTATTTTGGTCCTTCGTAACAAACACTTGTCAAAATGGACTCCTTTACAAGGATATAGAAACATCAAGTCCGAAGGCAACAAAAATATGGATGATTCTATCTCATATAGCCCCAAATCAACACCTCGCACTTGGCCGTTTGAACTTTATGTGCAAGAATTGCTAAATGCCAAGAGAAGGTTGGATGCTTTGGAAGTTAAAGAGCAGGAAAATGATCATAAAATTCACGCTTTAGGGTTTAGCGGTGCAAATCAGATATTAGCATAAAATAACAAGGTTCTAAAGGGGCAAATGGCATTGTTGCAAGATGCTTTGTTTGCAGGGAAGATTGAATGGCAAGGTATAAAAATAGAATGGTAGATCATGGAAGGTTTGACGATAGAAAAGGTAGATATGGTAAATTCCAAAGTCTCTCATGCTGAAGAGAAAGTGGTGGACCAAGCAAATGACTATGGAGTGAAAGCGAGGAAAAGAAAGGAGGTTCTTCAAAAAACTTGAAAACTTCGACACAAGTTTTTAACAATTTTGAGAATAAGGAGGCAGAAGAAAACACTCGTAGTGATAGCAAACAAGTTAAAGAAATCAAAGAAAGACAAATCATAGCAACAAACATAACTAGAAATCGCACCTTGGTGTGCAATGCGTATGCTGAAGAGATGTTTAAGATCAAATAGAAAATAAATTATTTTATTAATTTATGCAACATATAAGGTGAATCAATAGGTCATTTAGCAAATGATGTTGTTTGTGCAACATAGGTCTCAATGGATAAGTGATAACTTCAAATCAACTATGCATCTACTTACCAAGATCCAAAAATGGTTGAAATGAACTTTTAATCAGACAGATAATCAGGCCCCACTACCAATAGGCCCACATTAAGTTTGCAATAAGGAGGGATGCAGAGATAGGGGAAGATCAAGAGGGAGGGGGTAAAGAGGTAGAGATGGAGGTTGTATAGATAGAGGAAGATGAAGATGAAAAAAGGGGAAGAGATATATGGAGAGGAGGAGAGGGAAAAATAGATAGGAGAGACGGATAGGTAGAGATAGAAGAGATAAACATATAAAGAGGGAGAGAATGAGAGTGTGAGAGATAGAATGATAAAGATAGAGATAGTAAGTGATGTGTGTGTGTGTGTGTGGAGAGAGAGAGAGGGGGAGCGAGGAAGATGGAGAGAGGAAGATAGAGAAAAATAGATAGAGATATAGGGAGACAAAGATGGATGGGATATGGAGATAGAGAAGAAGGATAAGCAAATATAGATAAATATATAGATACGAGAGGAAGAGAGGGATAAGATAAATAGAGTCACATGCACATGCACACACACAAAGAACTATGCACTTCAAAAATATAATTAGTATATTGCAACAATGCTTACATTAATTAAAAGATAAACTCAATATTAACAAATCAAAAATTATTATAGAAATTGAGTCTAAATATAGTAAAATTTTTAAATAAATTAAATTAAAAAATAAAATCATACTTCAAATAAATTATTTAAAATAAAAAACTTACAAGTAAACCAAACTTGAAAGCTATTAAAAATTTATTATATATATATATATATATATATATATATATATATATATATATATATATATATATATATATATATATATATATATATATATATATATATATATATATATAAAACATTGTCAAAAAAATACAAGCTTACAAATTTATAAATAAAATAAAATCTATCAAAAAAGGGTAAAATACTTTTAGATATTTATCATGTATTTTTTTAACCATCTTTTTGATATGATATGTGGATGCTTCATATAGAACTAAGGTAAAATATTACTAAAATTGTTTGAATAAATTTTAAGAAATTTTTTAAAATCAAATAATTAATTTATTTGAAATAAAATAATAATGAAGATTTATAAAGCTATCTAATTAATATAATTTTTTTTTAAATGGATACAAGCCTTGTGCATATTATTAGACTTTTTAAAATTAAAGATCAAATTGTAAAATCAATTACTCATCAAAATTGAAAAAAAAATATTGAATATTTTTTTAATTATTTAATTAATTTTTCTAACATTTAAATTATTTCTTATATATTTTTTTAAAATATTACGTTTAAAAAATATTTTACTAAAATACAATATATAATAGTAAATAAAATAAATATAAATATAAATATATTAAAGTTTTTCAATTATGTGAATTATTTATTATAAATTAAAAAATTATCTAAATATTAATTTTAATATATTATATATAAAAATTAGTTTTAAAAATATTAAATCATTTAAACTACATCAAATTAAAATTTGTTCGATATTTTCATTCGTACATTAAGTAAAATCCTAAATGTTTGTAAAAATGGATAGGGATAAATTATAATTTCCCGTGCTTTAAATATGAAACAATCCAACTTCTACGTGTCGTGTTCTCTATGTTATGGTATAATATAAATTGTTCCAACACTTTTAAAAATGAAATAAGTGGTGTTGCTATGGTATTGTTGTATCGTCTTAAAATGGAAGCACTTCCATGATAAGAGCGTTTAGCCCTCCGAGTAAGTGGTTTGGGGTCATGTTAAGCGCCTTGATTGGGTCTTTGCATGTATTTGGCTTTTCTCCCCGTTTTCCACTTCTTCCCTGCACTTGATTTCTTCATTCTAGGTGAAATTAGGGTTAGGATCTTAAGGATTCTCTTGAATTTCCCTCTTCCATGGCTCTATTTTCTAGGTAGGATTTAGAAATGGATCCTCCTGGCCTTCATTTTAGTAATCATAGGATTTTATGTCTATTTCTGACATTCTGTCTTGTTCTGGCATCATTTCTAGGTTTCTGGGCATCCCTGGGACATCCTAATTTAGTTTTGAGTCAACCTAAGAAAAAGGTTAATGTCTTAGGTCGACCCTGACTAGGTCAGGGTCAAGCTCGACTTTGACCCCTTTCTCCAAAATTTCAAAATCTTTAATTTTTGAGCTTCGGGCTTTCGAAAAATTTATTTTCCCGCCTCCGGGTCGACCATTTCAGGTTTCGGGATGGTAAATCCTTTAATTGCATTTAATCTAGGTATATTTTCTAAAGGTGAGGACCTAATTGGGATTTAATTCTCCAAGGTGGCCCATCTAGAGGAGTGTGCCCTAGATCACTATAAAAGGAGGCCTTCCTCTCTCATTTTCACATCAAGTTTTCTCAATCAAGTTTTCACATCCATCATCCACATTCAAGCAATTTCATGAGCAAGCTCTCAAGTGCAAGCAAGTGAGTTCAAGCAAGTCTTCAAGCATTCAAGTCTTCAAGCATCCATTCATCAAGGAGATCCATTGTTAGCTATTGAAGGATTCAATCTCTTTGGAGCCCCCTTTGATGATCCATCCTTCTCCATTCATTCAAGCCTTCTCATATGCAAAGATCAATTCAAGATTGGTGTTGAAGATCAAATACCATTGATTGGAGACATCCTACATCCTACATTCATTCCTACTTGTGGATTTGAGGATTCGAATCCTCTACAAGGACTTCAACATAAGTGAGGTACAAGTGCGGAGTTTCGGATCTGAGAGCAAATTTGGATACCCTTTTCAGCCAACTTCCGAGATCTGCGAACAGAATTTGAATCGGACTTCAAATAAAGAATGTAGTATTTGACCTTTTATGAGGGTCAAACCCGAGCTGAGCCATCTTGAGGAAAGATTTCTGGGTTTTCTCTGTCTCGGTATTTCCAGTCCAAGATAGGTTTCAGATTTTCTTGAAAGTGCACACAGACATCAAAATTCAACATTTTCCAGATCTACCCTAATTTTGAGGTTAGTACTTGTATTTCAATTATTCTATATTCTAAACATAATCCTCCACCTTTAGGGAAATATTAGATTTACTCTCTCTTCCTACTCTTTTTCCATAAAATTGATTCGATTGTGCATTAACCTTTTGGTTGATCAAATCGGATCTCTTCTTTGGGGAATTTGGGTTTTGAGAATAGATCTCATATTTCCCCCTTTACATTTGAATAGAGGTGAATCCATTTTACATCTATTCAATTGCATTCTCCCGAGAAAGGCAAACGTGGAAAGCATGGAAAAAACAAATAAAATAAGAAATAGTGAGGGCAAGAATGAATGGAGATGATTAATCCAATTGTCTTGCAAGAGCTGAAGACTAATATTGACCATTGATTTGGAAAGTCGGGTAATGGACTTCAAATAAGAAACACCTATGGCATAATTATCAAAGGAGTGAAGGATTATGGAAGAAATGAATGTACTCTCGATCTTGCAAGCAACTTCCTAAAAGAAAAGCTACTTTGGCAAGGACATATCTACAAAGCATGGAGGGTGGGAAAGCTTAGTGATGAGAGAACTAGGCCCATAAAAATCATTATGTCAAGCTTACGTGATAAACAAAGTCTCCTAGGAAAGAAACAACTCTTGCGGGGATCTCGCTTCTTTTTAGATGAAGATCTAACTATTAAAAAATAAGAGGAAAGAAAGGAGGAATTATCAAAGGTCATAGCAGCAAGGGATGAGGGAAATAGAGCCTAGTTGTACAAAGGCAAAGTTGTTATTTCCTCTTTTGGATTTCTTTTGCAAAGAGAACAACAAGTGAGCAATAAAGAGGTGGCAACAAACTCGTTAGTAAGTAACTTTGCAACAAGGGAAGATTGGGCAAATAGGGATGAATGCTCATCTTTGAATCTTGTATGTCAACACAAATAGAAATCAAGTCCTACCCAGGCTCCCTTGAGATTAGTTGTTGGAATTGTAGAGGTTACTGTTGGAGGAGAGGACCTAGGTTAGGGCCTATTGCAGAAGATAGAGACATAATTTGTCTTATAGAGACACATGAGCATGAAGGGTGCAAGATGCCTTTATTTGAAGGGTATTTGAAAATGGATGTATGGAATACTACAACAACAAATGGAAAAGGACATGGAGATATCATGATATTAGTGAAAGAAAAAGAAGGTCATAACATTCAACTAGAAGAAGACTCAAATAAACAATTCATTTGATTCAAAATCTTAGAAAATGAAAATCTTATTAGGATTGCAACATGTTACTTTGCTCCACAAGTTTAAAAAACTTACAAAAATAAGGGTCTTGACCACAAAGATCCCTTTGCAATGTTATAAAATGATATTGCAATATTTTCTCAACTAGGTGAAGTCCTTCTAGTGGGCAACTTCAACGCTAGGACTGCAAATGAACAAGCTAGCATTCTTCGTTATAAGAAAAATTGCAACCCTATTTGGCTCCCAGAAGAAAGAAATCATCAATGGGAAAGAGCTTTAGAAGACAACAAAGGCTGCAATCTCTTTGGGGCACAACTACTTACTCTTTGTGGTGCATTTGAATTAGTCATTTGCAATGGTTTGGCTAGATGGGTTAAGTTTAGTAATTTCACTTGTAATACATACAATGGCGCAAATGTAGTGGATTATGCAATTTGTTCACATGGATTGTTTGAGAATATGGAGGATGTTTCAATTGGTGAACAACTTTAGCATCTAAATTCTTATTATAATCCTATATATTTAAGCATTTCTTGGACTGAAAAGGAGCAGTGTGGGACAAAAACTCAGTGCATTCAACAATCTTCATCAAATGGCAAAATTCTTTTGACTCAAAAAAATTGAAGCACATTCAAGATAGCACTTGAGAAATTTGTTAAGAGGGAAAAAATCATGCTACATGGTCTTCATAGTCATATGCTGACAAGCTTGATTCAAAGTGCACTTGATGAGTGCAAAATGGCAAAGAATAAGAAATCTAAAAAAAATAGTTTTCCAGCTAATGCTTGGTTTGATAAAAAATGCTAAGGAGCAAGGAGAACTTTGAAAGAGTCAAATACGAAGAAAATAAATATCAAAGCTTACAAGAAGATTTTAAGAATGAAAAAAGTTGATTTCATGATTACAAGATCAGAGGATCTTATCTTTCTTGGGAAAAATAACCCTAAGGCATTTTGGAAAGAGCCGCAATCAAAGAAAAAACAAATGGAGAATAATATTACAGCTTCTTAGTAGTTTGATTATGCTAGGCAATTTTATGAGAAGGACTCCAAGGTTGACAATCCTCCTAACGTCAACATTTCTTCTACACTTTTCATTGTTCAAGAGGGAAAGGTAGGAATCAACTAATTAGGTGTTCGAAAAGAAAACGACCTTGTTGATCTTCAAGTACAATATCTAAAGTGGGACATGAAATTGCTTGGTCCTCGCATTACAATTTTTTTAACATCATTAAGCAGGGTTTCCCTTTAGATTGGATAACAAGTCTTTCTATTCATCTTTTCAAGAGTGGTGACATCAATAACCCGTCCAACTATAGAACTAAAATGATTAACCCCTTGTTTGCAAAATTATTTGGGAGTATGATTGAAAACATAATTAACAAGTGGGCACAAAAAAATAGGATAAACGTGCTAAGAGGCAAGTAGGTTTCAGACCTAAGCATTCCACAGTTGATCATGGTATAAATTTAAGGCATATCATTGAAAAAGTTTGGGATAAAAAGGAGGAAGCATTTCATTGTTTTATAGATTTCAAAAAAGAATTTGAGATAGTCCCTAGGGACAAGTTTTGGCTCAGGTTAGAAGAACTTGGGGTCCCTATTCATCTTATATATGTTGTTCATAGACTATATGAGGAGGTTAAAGTTAAAATTAGAACTTCTAGTGGCATCTTCGAAAGTTTTAGAAGTGATATATGGGTCAAACAAGGGTTCCCTTTGTCCCTTACCCTTTTTGGTTTATATATTGAAAAACTTGAAGAGTGGTTAAACTTGCAAGGGGGAGATGGTGTTCATTTGGGTGAGTTTGTTATAAGGATTCTTTTGTATGCAGATGACCTTATTCTGATCTCTAATTCTACTTGTGGCTTACAAAAACACTTGCTTTCCCTTAAGCATTTTTGTAGCATGGTGTGGATGTAGGTCAATATCAACAAACAAAAGTGATGGTTTCTTATAAAAGAAAACATAACAAGCATAAGTTTTACTTTGAGGGAAATATTCTTGAAGAAGTGTCAGATTACAAATACTCAGAATTGACTTCAATACAAATTTAAGTTGGGAAGGGTGCAGAAAGAAGCATATTTTGGGAGGTTGGGAAGCATTTTATGCTTTCCAAAATAGATGTAGAGAGGTAGATCTATGGGATTGGAAAACTACCCAAACTCTCTTTGTCCTTTTAGTGCTACCAATTGTTCTCTATGGTTGTGAACTGTGGGCCATCAACACTTCTGATATACAATGGAAGGAAATTGAAAAACTTAAAAAATGCTTGATTACAAACAAGTTCAAAATTAAAAGTTTAATTCCTTGTGATATAATGTTGAGTGAAGTATGGGCTGCTCCTATTGAAGCAATTTCTATGGTGTGACTTATAAGATATTTAAAAAGAATTGAGCAAATGGATGAGGGTAGATGGCCTAAGGTTATCTTCAGTGACACTTTGTGCAAAAGAAAGAAGACTTGGATGTGTCAAAACAACAAATGGTTTAATAAATGGGATATTCACTTGAACTTGTGCCCCAAAAATAGTAAAGAGATAAAGGTTTTTGTTATAAGTAAATTCCACAAGTGTTCTTGGGATAGCGATTTATCAAAAAAGAAAGAAAGAAAGAAAGAAATAGTATTATATTGCAAAGTTTAATCCCACTCGTAACTATCATAAAAAAGATTACATTGCTTGGTCAATATCTCTTGGAGAGCCAAAATTCTCATTGCTTAGTTAAGGACCAAATCTCATCAACTTAGTTGTGAAACTAGGCATTGGAAAAGGCCAAAAGAAGCTTGGGAGGAAAGAGTGTATTTTTTGCACTTCCAAAAAAGTGGAAACAAAAAAGCATTTCATTTTAGAGTGTGATGCCTTCAAGGACAACAGGGACAATTTTACTACTCTCTTGACGGTGAAATCTTGGGTTGATGTTTTCAATGAGGGGTTGGTTGAGCAGTTGAGGACACTCATCATCAAGCTACACAAGAAAAGGGAATACATACAAAATTAGTGTGTGGAGCAATTTGTCACATATGCTATCTTTAGTCTCCTAGACATTGAAACTAATTTATTTCTTTCTTTCCACTGACATGGGTACGTTCTTACTCACATGGTGGTTGATGTTTTATCGCTATTTGCCACTTACATGTGTAAGTTCTTGCCCTATTTTTAGGTTCAATTAACAAACATTTAGAAAATGTAGAGATTACATGTTCGCACAATATTTCAGAATAACAATTAAAGTCGTAATAGAAAATGGTGAGTATAGACATCCCCCCCCCCAAATAAATAAATAAAAATAAGAAATAAATGGATGAATGAAGCTAGGTATTTTAATGACATCCACGAGACCCCAACAATTTAAGGGACCAAAATACATCAAATTAGTTCTTTTTAAAAGTTTTTTTTCATATCATCCTTTAGTTATGAATCTTGAGTAAGAAACTAGTTATTTTGTAAAGCCTTTCCTTTTTAAAAAGCTCAGTCAAGTTGTCTAGCTTTAAATCATTTTCAAATTGACTGCAAATATCTACATACACTACACCCTCTTTAATGAAATATCGTTCTATTTCCATCACCCCCTTGATGTAGTAAATGCAAGTCCTTTCTTCCATTCTTCTTTGGGCCCCTTCCATCTACCAGTTTCACATCTTAAATGATCAGAGCTAGTCCTCAACTATGCAATTAAAATTTTAACCTTTCCCTTAATCATAGATCTCAAATAAACTTTTTTATCATGCTACCACATGGGGTTAAATTATTTGACATGGTATGATTTTTCCAGCAAAAGCTATACAGACACAAAAACAACATGGTATATGTATTGTCTTATACTTACCATACATATGACATCCATGATACAACACACACGGAAACATTGGAACGATAGTGCCATTAACAAAAAAAATAATTCAAAATCCTTTATGGCTACAAAAATGGAGGCAGAAAAAAGTACAAAAAGAAATATTCTCTCACTCAAAACAATTTAAAAAATATTTGAATATAATCCCTCCAATTCTATTTTCCATTTTCCATTTTATTTTATTTGTTTTCTTCAATGGCAACTCTCTGTGTCTAACCCAAATCCTCTGTATTTTATTACAGAATAAGGAGCCTCTGCAAGATCAATAACTTGGACAGGTTTAGCTCAACTTAATTTCATCTCAGTCAAAATCTTGTAAATCATCTGGGTGATTTTAGCAATATGATAACTCAAATCTTTTGGTGTTTATAAAATTGTTTCTTTGCTATTTAGAATACCCAATTAGACCCTGCGCTTGTCCATTTTCACTTTCTCCCACCTGACATTTTCATGCTACTCAAGGTAAATCATTTTAGGTTTAGGTTTTTATGATGATATTTTAATATTTATGCTCTCAATAATGCATGGTTACCACTTGAATGTTGCATATTAAGTTTATTGAGGGTGTGTGCTACTTCTGGGTCGTGAGCCTTGCTTTGGTGATTCATTGTTAATAGACAGAAAAGAGTTGGTTGTACCCAAAGATTATTGTTGCAGCTATTACTATGATAAACAACAACTCAAAATAATTGTAAATTGATCAATCTCAGCTATAGTTTGCAAACCCTATGTGTACTCCCAATTTTTTTTTATCACATGAGTATTTGTGGGTTTAAATCACACTCATAATGGTTTTCTTACAAATTTGTTAGGTTTTTTGGTGAGTCTATGGTGAAAAATTATGAGGTAGGGAAACAAAATCATTTATTTCTAAGTATTTAAATTTATAATAAAAAATGAAGAATTGTCAACAATCACCAAACATGTTGATGTTGAATGTGAAACCTAATAGTCAAATATCCTTTCCCTCCAAGGCTTTTGACTCTTCGCATTCCAAATAATGCTATTATATCTGTCTATAAAAGAATGTTGATTATTGCATTGTAACAAGTTGAGAGTTGTATCTATGAATAAGTGATTAATAATATTATTACTCTACTTTGAAGGTGGATGCAACCTTTATGGTGAGCCATGTTAAATCTGGTCTCAAATTGTCTTATTGATGCTTGAATCTCTATTTAATTTTTTTTAATTTTTTGTCAATTTGTATTTAACAATTGGAATCAAAGAAGGTTGTTCTCAATTGTTTGACATGAGAGGTTCAAGGTTGAGTGGGAGCAATGGCATTTGAATAAATAAAGGTTGAAAGGTTCAATGAGCAGAATTATGCATTATGGAAAATGCAGATGGAGGATTATTTATACCAAAAGGATTTGTGGTAACCATTACAAGGCAAAGCTAAGAAACCTATAGCCATGTCAGATGAAGATTGAGATATTTTAGATAGAAAAGCACTAGGAGTGATTCAGTTGTGCTTGTCTCCATTTGTAGCGTTTAATATATCTAAGGCAAATACAAATGCTAAATTGATGATTATGTTGGATAAATTGTATGAAAAACCTTCAACATCAAATAAAGTTTTTCTTATTAAGCGGTTGGTTAATATAAAAATGATTGAAGGTCTAGATCTATAGAAGAATATTTAAATAATTTTAATAATGTAACCAGTTAGTTAGCTTTTGTAAAAATCACCTTTGATGAAGAAGTTCAGACTTTGTTAATGTTGTCCTCTTTGCAAGAAATTTGGAATAGTGTGGTTATGACAGTTAGTAATTCTATTTTTGGTTTGAGTACTTTGAAATTTAATGATGTAGTTGGTCTAATTCTAAGTGAAGAAATGCACAGGAAAAGTGAGGGTGAGACACCAACAAATAATGATTTTATTGTAGATGATAGAAGAAAATCAAGAGAAAGAGGAAAGAATCTGAGTGATTGTGATAAATCACAAGCAAGGTCCAAATCTAGAAGTAGAGAAACTGGTTGTTGGTTTTGTAGAAAGCCAGGCCACGTCAAATTTTTTTTGGTCATATAAGAAGGTTGTAGAAAAGAAAAAAGAAGAGGAAGCCTATGTAGCATGTGAAAGGGATGTGAGTTTTCTTATCCTAATCATTGAAGAAACTAAAATACATGTTTGGGTGCTTGATTCAGGAGAATCATTTCATGTGACTCCACATAAGGAGTATTTTGAAAACTTGCAAATAGGTGATTTCAGTAAGGTTGTTTTGGGTAATAATTTATCATGTGATGTTTTTGGTATGGGAGATGTGTTGTTAAAATTAAAGAATGGTAATAGTTTTTTGTTAAAAGAAGTTAGATATGTTCCCCAACTCAAGTACGATTTGATTTCACCTAGGCAATTTGGTTCTCAAGGGTGTGAAGTCGGGTTTGGATTAGATAGATGGAAGGTTAAGAAGGGGGCTTTGGTGATTGCTAAGGGAAATAAACTAGGTAGTTTGTATGTGGTAGAAAGTCGGACTGAAGTGGGAGTCATTCATCCCATGTCTATCTATTATATGCCACTGTCACAACCTCATGTTGAAGAACCTGACGAAAATATGATAAAAGTAGAAAATGAGAATTTAAAAAAGACTTTATTTGAACTATTAAGGAAAAATGAGAAGCAATGTGAGATAATTAATGATTTGAATTTATAGATTTTATAATTTTCAAAAGACGTATCACAACAAATAGATATGGATAAAGAATCCTTAGAGCTCTCAGAGGAGGAAGGCAAGATGTTGAAACAAGATCGGGATGGAAGTGTTGAAAAAAAGTCCCAAATGTCACTAGGTCTTTCTATAGCTAACAATACAGGAGTGAAAAATCTCTATATAAAGGGGAAATTGAACATGCTTCCTATAGCCTAAATAGGTGACATGGTCATGCCTATTCTGCTCCATAAGGTGTACTCTACACTTTCTACTTGTTATGCATATGAGCAGGTTTGTGCAGAGAGGATGGAATTGAAAGGGTGTACAGGGAAGTCCCTATGTGCAAAGTGGTTGGACCCCGCAGAGGAGGGTTGAGCCATATTAGTGAATGACAATTTCAAAATAGCACTGAATGAATACACCCAAATTTGGATAGAGCTGAAATAAGACTTAGAATGAAAAAGGGCTACTTTCAATCCCTTGGACCATCAGTTGGTGATGAGGATGAATGGGTTGTTGGCGCAAGACATGGAGTCTAAATATATTCATATAATGATTACTTGTAAGAAAAAAATTTCACATTGCATAGTACATCATTTTCGATGCATAGGAAATGACATGGAATGGCCCTTGCTTATGGTGCATGATTTGATTCCTGATGAGGAAGTAATTTTGCAGTATCATGTGTCGATGAAGCACTGGGTGAACTATGCGAGAGGAGTTGATGTGGATGGTTGTAAGATACTTCAACAAGCCACAGACCTAGATGCATTTGTTTTAGGAGTTTCAACACTGTGTGTGGCACTATTGATTAATATGTTGATAAGTATTTTGAAAGGGAGATTGTAAATAGGCATAATGGCATTTTGGTCTAGGCTTCTGTCAGTATTTATTTCGGGGCAATAACAGAGCCTTTGTTGTAGTGGTTAAATATCTAATAAAAGATAGAATAGAAGAGAATATGTCAGATAATACAGATGACAATAATAGGTCCAAGAATTTTGGATTTATTTTTTTTGGTATTAAAATAGTCATAAGTTTTGTTAATTCTAACTTAGCCTGGAGGAGATTGATTAGAAGTGTTTGTGAATGTATACTAATAAAAGTATCTTCATAGAATTAAGGTTAATCATCAATAATCGAAATAGTAACTAAATTAAACCACAAAGAAATAGAGAAAACTATATCAAATTAATGATCAATTGAGGATCCTATGACTCTGTAACTAAGATGTTAATGAATAAGCTCTCAGAAAGCTCTCATTAATGACAGTCCTAGAATGAGAATGATAAAGATAAACAATGCTATTGCTAACAATTATCAAAGTAAATGCTAATTAAGCTCTCAAATGCCTTTCTAAACTCAAATTGCAAGAGGTTCAATGCAATTCTCAGATGTGTGGTTGATCATAATGAAGGAATTTAGGCCTTCCTTTTATAGATTTTTCAATGGTAGGGGGTGTAGTTGTGTTTGATCATGATTAAGCCTTGGTTGAGTCCTTGGTTCCACCCTTTGAAGACAAAGCAAAGTTTGTGTCCTCAAAGCTTGGGACAAGTAGACAAGATCAATGGTCAAGATTCTCTTTCACTTTGAGTGATTGAGATTGAATTTGGCTTGATCCATGTGAATGCCTTTCCTTAAATCTCATTGGTTGATTGATTTCCTCTCCTTTTGGGTTGTTGAGAGTAATTGAGATTTATTAATTGATTTAATTGATTTATTTTAGCCATGTACCCCTTGAATGGGTTGAATTTAATTTAATCCAAGACTACAATTATTTGATGTAATTGTATTTTGATTTTATTACACTTGTTTAAAATGCTCTTAATTTTGATTGATCTTGAATTAAGACTTGATTTTAATTTTGATTGGCTAATTGTGCATTGTGATTCAATTGATTCAATTTTGTCCTTGATTTTCTTTTGACTCAATTTGCTTTGATTTGATCTTTGTCCATTTTTAGGTGATTACAAATGCCCATCTTTGAGTTGACGTGCGAAGCATGTTGATTCAAAGAATACTCTGATCTTGCTTGATGATAGGTCCTAATTCAATGATGGTCGATCCTTGATGTTTGTTTGATGTCTTTCGATGGTCGATCCTTTGATTTTTGATATGAGATTGCTGTAGATATGATTGATATGAAACTCTCTTAATTGATGTGGTTCTCTGATGATCATTCCTGATATGATGATTGATCTTGGTATGATACCTGATTTGATGATTATATTTGATACGATGCCCCATTTGTTTGATTACGAAAAATTTCTTGATAAAAGCTTTCCCTTTGATTTGATGATCAGTTTCTTGATTTTTGATGATGTTGCTGCTGATGTTGATCTAATTATCCAATGGTATGCCCCCTCGGGAAATGAATCGAAATGATTTTGGAGGATTTGGTTAAGATTGGGCAATTTCAATTTGTTTCCTGATACAGAAATTTGAAAATGCCCCGATCATGAGAGAATTTGATGATAAAGGATGTGATTGATAAGATGTTGTTGATGCTCTAGATAAGTTGATGATGGTTTGGTATAGTTTGATGTCAGTCAGAATCACTTGGTTGATGTTGATGTCAATCTGATAGGATAAGTTGATGGGTTGATATTTCACTCTCAAGATCTAGAGAGACAAAACAATGATTTTCCTTCCTCAAGATCTAGAGTTAGGAGATTTGATGCACTCAAGATGAGCAAATGGATGATAGGATAACTTGATTGACGTTAGATGATCACTTGGATTATTTGATTGATTGATATTTGATACATGATATTATTAGATGTTTTGATGATACAGGGTTGATTGGATGTTCTCATGATGAAAAATAGGGATTGATAGAAGAGAAGATAATGAACAGGATTAGGTTGCCCCTATTTGATTAGCATGATTGATTTTTGATGACATCCTTGATGGAGCATGAATCATTTGATGGATCAAACATTTGAAGATGTATCTTGATGATATTGATTTACCTTTGATGATTAGATTGAGCATGATTTTTGATGATGGATATTTCAAACATTGATGATGTTAGTCAGGACTTTGATGATATCGATGGAAATTTGATGAAGTTGATCTCAAGAAATTTGATGATGGACCATTGATGATATCATTGATCATTTGATGTATCTTGATTTGGTCTTTTGATGATGATAACCCTACCCCCTTTTCCAATTGTTCCTCTTGCAATTTAAACTAAGAAAGGCAAAACAATATATACAATGCATCTAATCTAAGATGTATGCAGCTAACTGTCATTATTCAAGATTTTGGAAGCTTATTTTCATCATCGAGCTTTTGGAACATGAAATTGGTACAACCCTCACTGATTCAACCATAATGATATGAATACCTCTTTCCTCGGATTTTAACAATTTTAAGTAAACAGACAAAGAATTGATCCCTTTTATATACAAATGTCCTCGATGATTCTTTGATGATCATGTCATTAGACGGATTCACATACTATTATGAATCAACATGGCAAGCACTCAAGAAGAAATCAAGAAAATACCATGTCTTCATCATCGCTCATCCAGTCCAAGACTTCATCGATTTGCTAAAAAGACATGATTCCAAAAATTTAGTAACACTTTGAACATTTTTTCTTTTGTTTGTAGATCCATATTTCAAAAACTTCATCCACTTTGATCCTTAGTTATGTTTAAGCTTTTTAGATTTTGATCTGATTTGTCAAATGTTGTTGTTAGATCAAGTATTTGGATGTTTAAAATGTGATATTGATCAATAAGTTCAAGTGTAGCCATTCTTCAATTTTGATGCAATGATTTGGAGCCAATTGATGTCTTCTTTGATAAGCTCATTGAATTTGGATTGGTGCCCCCAGTTTGATTTGGAAAAGATAGTGCTTTGTTGGGTGATTCCAACCTTTGAGAGTTTATTTCCGATTTTTTATTTTTAAAAGATTTTCAAAATTTTGATTTTTTTTTTAATTTCAAAGATTTTTGATGTTTTTTTTTTTTGGATGGACTCAAGCCTCATGCTCTTTGTATACTCTTTGAAAAGGTATGATATGATGGGCCAAGGCTGCTGAAAAGTATGCTCAAAGATGTTGATAGGGTGATGAAAATGTGATATGGTGGATAAGGTAGAGGGTGGCTAAAGATTTATGCGATGGATTGGATAAGGGAAATGGAAGGATAATGAATGAGAGGATAATAAGTCTTTTCATGTGTGGGCGTGAAAAAGGGAAAGGAAGGATAATGAATAGAAGGATAATAAGTATTATTAAGATCAACATCGATACACACCTTGATGGGTAGTGGAATAATAGAGGAAAAATGGGTGAAATAACTTGAGACTTTGGTGTAGGAGAGGATATGGATCTTGGGACACAAGTGTATGCACCCAAAAATGGTCGCCTAGACTTTGGGCCCCATTTATTCAATTTATCAATCCTGAATCATTTTGATCATTTATCAATATTGTCAACAATATCAATTTCTTGATCAAATCCTAATTTCGATCATATATTGGATTTTTATCCTTGGGCTAACCATTTATCCTAAGTCTTTATTTAATTAAAAGGAATATTTCCTCCCCTTTCAATTAAATAAAAAAGCCCCCACTTTCCTTTTATCCTAAGTTGCACAAATAAAGCATTATTCCTATTTTATAAAAAAGGGAAAAAGCACTTTTTGTCTCACATGAGGCTCAAAAGTCAACACTTCACTCTCATTGGAGGATACTTGTGCACATGGATTGCTCCTCTTTCTAGCTCCACCGCTGATTAAGTCTTTTTGCCTCTTAATCTCCATGGTCCATTTCACCTCATTTCTTATAAAAGGAGAGCTCTCTCCTTCATTTGCATACCCACATTTTTATGCTATTGTTATGCTGCAGGTTTTGGAGCCTTTTGAAGACATCATTGCATCCAAGCTTTGAAGACCTTGTTGTTGCATTCCATTTAGTTTGCTTTCATAGTTGCATAATCATGACATTCTTAGTGTAGATTTCCTTTTATGCAATCTCACATAGTCTAAATAGGAAGGATTTGTAATCCATTGCTATTTCCTTTCATAGATTAGATTTCTTTTCAAGCATTGCATTGCATTTTCATTCTTGATTCTTGAGGATATTGGCATTGTTGCCCTTGTCTTCATTTGAATCTCTCATTGTATGGTTGACTAGCAAGGTCACCTTCTTGTAGCTCTAGCTGAGAGCAAAACTCATAGTCCCTTGCAACTCCATGCATAGAGAGCTATGAGCCGCTTTGTGAGGCCTCATTCTTGAGCAACCTTGCAAGTAATGGTTCATAGAAGTGCATATTTTAGTGTGTACATTTCTGGCGCCCACCGTGGGGCAGAGTAGATAGCTTTGTCCTTTTATTTGATGCATTTTTCGTCATTTTCGGATTAACTGTCGGAAAAATCTGTGTCTCTGGTTTTCTGTCTCAGATTATCGCGCGACACTTCTCAGAAATATCGCGCGATATACTTCCTGTCTTGGCGCGATACTTCGCTCGGAAAAAGTATCGCACGCCTATAGCGAAGTATATCGCCTGGCATCGGGCGAAGTATCGCCTGGCATCGTGCGAAGTATCGCTCGACTGGGGAAGTATCGCCCGACTATAGGAAACTGTGTCGTGCGATACTGTTGGAGACTGAGAAACATCGCCTGGTCTGGCAGAGACTTGCTCTTTTGGTTTTTTTTTTTCCGAATTCGACTATTTTAGCTTGCTGTTTTGTTGTACTTTGTTTAATTAGGTCTAACCTGCTTTTTTTAGCTTAAATCCATTAGATTATTGCACATTTACATTTGGATTTTGATTTTGCTAACATTGTGGGCCTAACAAGTTGTGTTTGTAGGTGCTCTCCTTTGCTTAAAAAATTGCTAAAACCGCATGTCAAAGAGGGCTACTAACAGTTTTTGCAGGGCTGCCCAAGCATAAAAACAAAAAAAAAAAAAAATTTTCCATTTCTCGCTTATTGTTGTTTTCCTTTCATTTGTGGCATTTACTAATTGTATTAGGAATCTTAATACCTTGTGAAAGGGATTTTGAGGTGGTAGGAGAAGTATGCTCTTCACCTTTAGGTGAATCAGAAAATCTTGACCCATCTTAAGGTTTTGGAAGCAAGGGGGTAATTGATCTCTTTGCTTGGTGTGTTTGGGAAAAATTCTTGAGATAGGGGAGTATGCTCTTCACCCTTGTGGTGAATCAAAAACCTTGAACCTCAAGATTTGATCCATTTTGTTTAGTTTAGGAATCCTTTAGAGGGCCTGCTCTTGAGCAATCAAGAGGAACGACTCAAGTGGGGACAACCTTGTCATCATTCTCCTTGGTGGCAAGTGATTCCAACTCACTATAATCTCAAGGCTATCAAGGACACCAAAAACCTTGATAGACATAACACTTGTCTTCGCTTGATGTAAGTACTTGTGGGATTGTGACCATGAGGAAAACATTGAGCAAGAATGCTTAAGGTACTCTTGAGGCCGCGAGGTCCTAGTCCTTTATGAGGAGCAAGAGGGGTGTTGTGAACGGAAATCCTCATTAAGAACCATTAGATAGAAGCCACCCTCTTTTAGCCGCTTATCTTCTTAGTGCAAGGATTGATCCAAGTGGTTTACCCGGATCACCTTAAGATACTCACCATATGTGTCCCTTTGGTTGTGTCATTTTGACATTTCCATGACAAAGCCAATATCTCTTGTGGGCAACCACTTGGTGTGAGGCAAGGGGGCATCAAGTTGTGGGCTAAGTTGATAAGTATTGAGCCTTGTCTTGTAGGTAGTAATTGCTTGATTTGTCTTCGATTGTGTGATACCAGTGTAAACGTTCTCAACATACAAACAATCGGTAGCATTCATAGGGTGCTTTTTCAATTTTGATATCACAAGTGTTTGTCTTGGCAAGGTTGCTTTTGCCCTTGTTTCAAGTGCTTGAAGACATGTTTGATCCTTTACTGTTTGCAAACCTGTCCAAATGCTGTTGAATTTGTGACTGAAACCAAGAACATCAACCCTCAGACTGAAAATTTTGACCAAACAGACCCAAAAACGCAAATTTCACACAATTCTGGTCAAGAGTTGAATAATTCTGTAACAGTATCGCACCCTGTAAGGCGAAGTATCGTGCGATACTTCGCACATGTTAGAAATATCGCACCCTTTGAAGAGGAATATCGTGCGATAGTTCGCCCCTGACGGACTATCGCCCTGCCTGCCTGGGGTATATCGCCCTATAGTATTAAGAAATATCGCCTGTCTTAGGGCGAAGTATCGCACGGGTAGAGGTTTATCGCCCCAGTAGCCTGGAGTATATCGCCTGACTCATTTTTGTCGTGCTTAAATTTTGGTCAGTTTCAGTTGCTGTCAATTAGGCCAGGTCTTAGAACAGGCTTCTCACCCTGACGTTTGAAATTTGTCTTGACTCCCAATCTCTGGTTCTTAGTTCTTCGGGATAGCATCGTTTGGTTTACAAAGTCACTTTGGAATAATTGTCAAATTAGAAAGCCATTTTTGGTGCCGAGGTTCATCTTTAAAAGTGTTAGCTATATTCTGGGAAAATTTCAATTCTCTTATTGTCCAAATCGCTTTCATTTTCAATTATCTTTTGGCCTAGTCCAACCTCCTGATTCAAAAGTGCAAGGGTAGTCACCCTTTGATTTGAAGCACCTCTTTGACAGTGTTGGTAAAGCCCCCTTTCTTTTTTTTCAGCTTTCTTTGGACAATAGAGGATTTCGATTATCCTAGTTTGGTGTGGACACTTTGAAAGGTCACCTTATCATTGAGAATATCTCTTTTTCATGTCAGTTACGACAAGGTACCAAGTTAATCAAGGGAAGCGACCCCCTGTTGCCTTTAGCCAGTTACCACCTATCAAGACCCGTCGACAACCTAAGGGAAAAGGACCCCTTTTTGACCAATCTCCTAAGAGTGAATCCGAGGTTTGTTTCAATCCGGGAGCTAACCCTAGTGAAGTGAGCACCTCTTTCATACCACTTTCATCAAGCATGGACATGAGTTACACTTTCACCCGGCAACAAAGAGAAGCCATGAATCAAACTCTCGAGGATATCTTTCAACGACACAGAGGAGAGTATGGTGGTTCTTCTCATGCCAGTCCACCCGGGTCACCTCCTAACAACGCGAGGTATTTTGATGCTCAACAATGAGCTGAAAGACAGCATAAGTCAGCCCACTCAGATTCAGGGTCACAACACGAAGACCAGAACAACGAATCTGGTGATCACCATATCAACGCAGCTAATGCAATAAGGCATTCAAGACAGACCTCCCCACTTAAGGACACTTCTCGATATGCAAATACAAGATTAAGAAGCATTGAGAGAGAGAAGCAAGCCTACTTAGATGAACAGGCTGCAAAAAAGGAAAAATTCCGACAACTAGAGGAAGAGGAACGTGCATTGTTGGATATACAGAAAAGAGTCGCCCAAGAAGAGGAAGATAGACTCTATGCACAACAACTCCAAAATCGATCTAACAGGAGGGGAGCCAATAGTGGGACCAACTCGCCCCCATCTACCCCTTCCCCTAGCCCTCGAAGAAGATCAAAGACACCCTCACGATCCCCAAGTCCTAGAGGAAGAAGGACTTCAAGATATGACCATCATAGGAGACAATCGTCTCATAGACATTCAAAGCAACCCTCCCAACGAGCACATCATGGCTCACAACATGGAGGCAGTTATGCTAAATCCGATCATATGGATTTCATGACTATGCAACAAGAACCATCCTTTCAAGCCTATGTGGAGCAATACGTGGAACAAAACAAAGACCAATTTTTGGAAAGTCTTATCAACAAAGGCGCTAAAGTTCCATATAACTTTGATGTTCACCAAAAAATCAAGAAACAGAATCCTTCAACTGATGAGTTAATCTTACAAATGCAAAAGGATATAGACAGAATGAAGGCTCCCAAGAGTACATTTCATTTGGACTCCATATGTCCTAATCCCATTGACAAAAGTGTGGTGATGGTAGAATTCCCTAAGAAAGTTGAATTCCCAACATACGACAAATATGATGGCACGGGTGACCCTCATGACCATGTTCGACAATTCTACATAATGAGCTTTTCCTTTCACCACGAAGACTCCTACTTGCTGCGATTATTCCCAAGGAGTTTAAAAGGCCAAGCCATGGAGTGGTTCACCAACCTTTCCCCTCCAGTAAGGACATTTAGAGAACTTGTCCAAAGATTTGTGCAACATTTTGCCTACAATTTATCTAGGTCGGTCACCATGCTTGATTTGTGTAAACTTAAGCAGAATCAAGGGGAATCTTTTGTCACCTTTTTGCAACGATGGAGGCGATTGTGTTCGAAATACCCAAGGACAATCCCTGAAGAAGAGAGAATTGATATCATTGTGAACAATCTAATACCAGAACTCAAGTATGAAGTCAAGAAGATTCCATTTAATTCTTTTGATACTATGGTAGAGGTGGCATGTCGCATTGAGGATGTCCTGAAAGAACAAGGAATTTTGGCTAAACCAACAAATAACAACAATAGCCAAAATAACAATACTAATGGTAACAAGGACAAAAAGAACTCTTATTGGAACAAAAACAAGCAAGTCGTCAATGACGGAGTTGTTGATTCATCTCAAGTCAAAAATGAAGGAGTTCTTAATCTCTCTCATGCAGTTCAAGCTATGAAGTTGCAAACATCATCAACGCAACAAGACAAACCTCAGTATCAAAAGAGATCTAAAACGGAGAAAAGACAATTCACTAAATTGGGAGAATCCTATGCAGATGTTTTTAAGACACTCGTTGCTCATAATCTGGCGCACCCACAGGATCCTACAAAACATCGAATACCAGATCCTTTACCTCATTGGTGGGATGCTAAGGCTTTTTGCGTTTTCCATAATGGGATTGGACACGACATAGAAAATTGTTTCAAACTCAAGCATCTTGTCCAAGACCTTATTGAGAAAGGACAATTACAAGTGGATGGGTTAACTACTAATGCGGACCATAAAGCCTTTAAAGAGCCCTTGCCTAAATATGAAAAAGGAGAGAATTCTAGTAAGAATGGCAAGGCGGCTATTAACTATACATACACACACGCTGATAATGTGATTAACATGCTTGAAGTGGCTGACGATAATATCAACATGGTGAGAAAGAAAGATCCTTATGGACATAATGTGGACTCAATTCCTATGACTAATGAAAGACCCGCTGTGGTGATAAGAGGTCCTCACACACAAGGAATGCCCCGGTCCCTCAATGTTGTCACTAGGGGACAGGCTCAAGCACCCATTATCATCAAAGGTCCTAGCACTAGCAAGTCTAAACAACCCACGTCCAAAGGTGCTCCTCCAAAACCTGTCGTTGGTCCTGATTCCAATTATAACCTTATTGACCAACTACAACGAACACCCGCTCAGATATCCATTTTTGAGCTTTTAGAATTATCTCCTAAGCACAAGCGCGTCCTCGAGGATGCCTTGCGAACAGCCAATGTCCCTAATAACTTAGATGTCGACCAATTCCAAAACATGGTCAACCATTTGGCTAGCCCTCATTTCCTCACCTTCTCAGAAGAAGATGACAAATCCATTAGTCACCCGCATAATTTGGCCTTACACATCGAGGTCATGATTCATAAAACCCGTGTTAGACGTGTACTGATAGATGGGGGTGCGGGGCTCAATATTTGTACTCTGAGTTTGCTGCTAGCTCTAGGGTATTCTGAGAACGTCATTGACACAAAGAAAAGAATCACAATCAAAGCATATGATGAAGCAGAAAGAAGTTCTAAGGGATTGGCTGTTTTGCCTATTCGTATTGGTCCTGTAGAAAGAGACATATTATTCCAAATTGTTGATGTCGGACCTCTCGCCTACAACATTTTGCTAGGTAGGCCATGGATTCATGAAATGCAGGCAGTCCCATCGACATATCACCAGTGTGTTAAGTTCCCCCATAATGGTGTAGAAATTTGCATCCCGGGAGACAGTGCTCTATCAGTTAATAACATTTCTGCGGGATCACATGTACCTTTGAATAGAGAAGCTGACAATCTTAGTAGTTCACTTGAACAATGTAAGCAGAAATTCAAGACCGTGGACCTTGGGATGGGAGATTATAAGATTGATTCTTTTACAAAAATGCCAATCTCTCCTAGGTCTTATGGGAGACCCTCCCCAAATGTGAAGCCTTCATCATCAGCAATGATGTTATTTGGGAAATTTGTTGAGTCTTCGGTCCCCATTCAAGAAGAGAAAGAGGAAGTTGCTGTAAGGAACTGGATATATCACGAAGAGAAATACAAACATAATGAGAATTTTGCTCCTTCACCTGAAACTTATGGGAAAGGATATACACTGGTCAAAAATATGGGATATCCGGGATTTGGTCCCCTTAGTCATAGGCTAGATGCTAAAGCTGAGCCTCTTGATCATGCTCTCTTTGGACGCAAAAATAAGTCCACAATCGGCTTAGGTTTTGAGAACAAGAAGAAGAAAGGTATCCCTGTCCCAGTGGCAACGGACAGCGACAGTGATGCAGATTATACGCCCGATCTCTCCAATCAACAAGATGTGCCTGATGATTGGGTGCCCTCAACGAATCTCCTTTGGGGAGATTCCACAGATTTGATGCTTAATAATCCTACTATCCCAGCTGCGACGGATAGTGATTGTGTGACTTCTAGATCGACAAAGGAAAATGTTACTGTCCTAGCTGCGACGGATAGTACCAATACTAGAAAGGGAGAAACCCTCCCTAACCTTGAGGCTTCTACATCACGAGGCCTAAATGATGACTCAGAGACAGACTCCCATGAATATGAATGGGATTCGCTTTCAGATGCAACAATTGATCTAGATGTGGATATTATCCACGCCTATAGTACCCAACCCGATGCAACTAACGATCCTAGTGTCAGACTAGAGGATTGCCCTCCTCAAATCGCCTTAGTAGACGATGCTTCGTTTGATAGGATGAGCCCCAATTCAGGTATCTTAGGAGAAGACTTGATGAGCTCCGATTATATGGTCACCAGAGATGACACCTTTCACATTCACAACATCGAACCTACCATTGACTTGCCCCTTGTCCACTTTGACCTGATTGACTGGCCCCAGCGCCACCATGAGCCCACATTCCTCACATTTTGCAATGATTACGAAATTGCTTGCTATCTGAATGCTCTCGAACCCGTGGCTTCTTCCACCAGTGAACCAACAACCAGCATGACGGAGCCTGATATTAAGTACCTCAGTCTCAAAACAAAAGAGAAAAAGAAAAATAGGTCTGATGGCGAAAACCACTTTGTGGCGGTGTCAGAACCAAAAATAGTAAAAAGAAATGACGCATCCAAAGGTGAAAACCTCTTTGAGGCACCTAAGGATGGGGTACTTAATAACTTGCCGAGTTATTTCCAGGATAGATCATCAATCTTGATTGAACCAACAAAGCCGGTCAATCTAAACACAGAAGAAAACCCTCAGATAGTCCATCTTGCTCAGTCTTTATCAGAGGAAGAGACCAAGGCATATGTACAGTTTTTACAAAAAAAGAAAATTAATTTTGCATGGACCTACTCAGACATGCCAGGGCTTGACACAAATCTCATAATGCATCACTTATCTATAGCTCCAGGAGTCAAGCCAGTCAAACAGAGACTAAGAAAAATGCATCCACATATAGCTCTACTTGTCAAAGGAGAATTAGAAAAGCTTTTGAAAGCTGGATTTATTAGAGCCATTGATTATGCAGAATGGATCTCGAACATAGTACCGGTATCCAAACATGATGGGTCCATTCGTGTCTGCACAGATTTTAGAGATCTAAACAAAGCATGCCCAAAGGATGACTTTCCACTGCCAAACATTGACATGATAGTGGACATGACGGCGGGCTATGACATATATTCCCTAATGGATGGTTTCTCGGGGTATAATCAAATCAAAATAGCTCCTGAAGACCAAGAGAAAACAGCATTCACATGTGCATGGGGAACCTACTGTTGGAACGTCATGCCATTCGGGTTAAAGAATGCAGGAGCAACCTACCAAAGAGCTATGACAACTATCTTTCATGATATGATGCACAAAAATATGGAAGATTATGTGGATGATACCCTGGCAAAATCAAGAAAAAGGGACACACACCTCAATGATCTGGAAGTAATTCTAGATCGTATGGAACAATTTCAACTCAGATTGAATCCAAAGAAGTGCGCATTTGGCGTCACCTCAGGCAAACTTTTAGGATTCATAATATCAGCAAAAGGTATCGAGGTTGATCCCGAAAAGGTCCAAGCAATCCTAGATATGCCACCTCCTCGAAATATCAGCCAAATGAGAAGTCTTCAAGGACGTCTTCAATCAATTAGGAGGTTTATTTCTCAGCTTGCAGATAGAGCGCAACCCTTCAACAAGACATTGCATAAGGGTGCTTCTTGTGTTTGGAACGAGGATTGTCAAAGGAGCCTAGATCAGATCAAACAATACTTGGCTAATCCTCCGATCTTAATGCCTCCTATTCCAGGGAAACCATTGCTTCTATACATCTCAGCTACAGACACTTCCCTGGGGGCATTATTGGCTCAAACAGATGATACTGGGAAAGAACGGGCCATCTACTATATCAGCCGTACTCTAGTCTCTTATGAGATCAATTACAATAATATTGAGAAGTCTTGTCTCGCGGTGGTGTTTGCTTCTCAAAAGTTGCGCCACTACATGCTTGCTCATACCATACACTTGATTGCCAAAATTGATCCCCTTAAATACTTGCTTGGTAAGGCTGCCCTGACGGGTAGACTTGCTAAATGGATGATGGTCCTCACTGAATTTGACATAGAGTACGTTGAAAGGAAGGCAATAAAAGGGCAAGCTATTGCTGACCAATTAGCTGATTTTCCAATCCAAGATAGTATGCCAGTCCAAGTGGAATTCCCAGATGAACACATCTTATATACCACTACTCGCATTTGGACAATGTTCTTTGATGGCTCCCGCATGCAAAATGGGTCAGGTGCTGGAGTGTTATTTGTTTCTCCACATGGGTACAACATTCCAAAGTCTTATAAACTATTATTCCCATGTACCAATAATATTGCAGAATATGAAGCTTTAACTAATGGCTTGAAAATGGCTATAGAATGGAATATCACAGAATTACATGTCTTTGGGGATTCTCAGCTAATCATCAACCAAGTCAATGAAGAGTATCAAACCAAGGATGACAAATTGATACCTTATAAAAAGATGGTTGATTCTTTGAAACGCTATTTCACCTTTGTGACGTTTCAACAAATCCCTAGGATAGAGAACAAAGCTGCAGACGCCATGGCCACATTGGCTTCACTTCTTCAGTTGGAGACACATGAATCCAGATTTGAATTCCTGGTGGAAGAGCTACACCATCCCATCTTTGACTCATCTGAAAGCCGTGTCATTTGTGCCATTATCACACACGAGTCCTCCCGATATGGTGCTATCTATTCATATCTTCGTGATGGCATCATCCCTGACACATTCACCCGCTCCGAACGCCGAAACCTCATCCGTAACGCCTCTCGCCACACCCTCATCTCTGGTGACTTATATAGAAGGGGTTTAGATGGGACACTCCTTAGGTGCTTGGAAAAGGAGGAATCCAACCAAGCGTTAGCTGACATCCACGAGGGCATTTGTGGTGGGCATTCTAATGGTCTTGCCATGGCCCGAAGGTTGCTTAGGGCGGGATATTATTGGCCCACAATGCAGATAGATGCAGTCACCTTTGCTAAGTCATGTGAAAAATGTCAGAAACACGGCAACCTGATTCATGCTCCGGGTAGGGAACTAATCCCTTCTATTTCTCATTGGCCATTTCAGCGCTGGGCCTTTGATCTGGTTGGGCAAATTCACCCCAACTCATCAGGTGGACACAAGTTCATCATTACTGCCACTGACTACTTCACAAAATGGGTAGAGGCTGTACCACTTTCTGTTGCTTCAGGAAGGACCATTTCTTTGTTCATCTTGAACCATATCATTTGCCGATTTGGAGTGCCTTCTGAGATCATTACTGACAATGGAGGTCAATTTAAGAATAAAGACCTAAAGCACCTATGCCAAAAGTTTAAAATCAAGCAACATTGGTCCTCCATATATTTCCCACAAGGAAACGGACAGGCAGAAGCTTCTAACAAAACCATTCTTAAGATTCTTCATAGAACAGTACACAAGAATGGTAGGGATTGGCACTTGCAAATCAATCCAGCACTATGGGCTTACCGAACAAGCATTCGCACACCTACAGGGGCCACTCCTTTTTCTCTCACCTATGGCGCTGAAGCAATATTGCCTTTGGAAGTCGAGATACCATCCCTTAGAGTCTCACTCAAAGGATTGATTACAGATGAGGATTACCGTGCCATGAGGTTGCAGGAACTAGAACTTCTAGATGAGAAGCGTAAGGCTTCCTTTGATCATATGAGAGCGTATCAGAAACGTATGTCCAAGGCATTCAACAAGAAGGTTCGCCCTAGAGAATTTCAAATAGGTGATCTTGTTTTACGAGAAAACCCTAAGAACCAGCAAAACAGAGAGCAAAAGGGCAAGTTTGAACCTAACTGGCTTGGACCATATGTCATCACAGCTGCTTTTGGTACTGGTGCGTATTTACTGTCAGATCCTGATGGAGAACAGCTCCCTGATCCCATCAACATTGTGCACCTTAAGAAGTTCTATCCTTGATGCCCATTCTGTCTGGGGGCATCTTTTGTATATATCTTATTGATCCTGAAAAAATACCAAAAAAATTGATATATGATTGCTGAAAAAATCCTAAAAAAAGCATAAAAAGTCCTGAAAAAAAAACTACAAAAAAATCAAAAAAATTCAAAAATTCAAAAAAATAGAAAAAGTGCCTTGGTGAAAACCTAGCAATAGGCGCCTTGGTAGCAAAAATACAAAAAAATCAAAAAAATGAAAAAATGAAAAAAAGATTCCAAGTGGTGAAAACCTGGAAACAGGCGCTACTTGAGGCCTTTGCACCCCTATTTGTTAGCATGCGTCCTCGACACTTAGCCACTTGTCATCATGCCTTGACCTTATTTGGCCTAGTCTGGAATTGGTCTTTGTCTTTGTCTAGGGGGCATAACTGTTCGCATAGGTCCTTTTGGTGAGTTTGTCTCTTGGGGCATTTCACAACAGGTGTTTTTCAACACCACCCCAAACAGTGTTTTTCAACACTACCCTTGCGTCGAGTGTTTCTTAACACTTATCAGATGTCTTACCCAATAGTCCACAGTATGATGCGATATTTCCCATTTGCAGATAAGATACTCAGAATTTGACTCTATGACCAACACACACGCACTTAAACAATCAACTCGCTGGCGATATGATGACTTTATTTTTCTTTGTGTGCTGTCTATGAGGATTTCTTTTGATGAGTGATCTCTCCCTGAGAAGTTTTCGATGATGCATAGCTAGAAGACTGAGGGAATGAGAACATGTTTTCTTTCTTTATCTGCTTGTGGGTATATTTTGTTGATTCTAACTGTCATGAGCATTTATGCTGGTCCTACTTGACACTATGGATTGACAAGGTATTATCCTTGACTGTTTTGCGAGTGCATGCTTTTAGCTATCCTGACTTTCATGTGTCTTGATACAAGCATAATCTCGCCATATCAAACTTAGGTAATCTTACTGCATTAGTCATCTTGACCTATATGTCTTTGATGCCTAGGTAAGATTTCCACATTTCTATCTGATAAAGATCATATTCATATCCACATAGTAAAGCTAGTGTGCATTGTATGATCTTACGACGCTACCAATAACGCTCGATGATGATAATTAGATGTCTATAAGCGTCGTGACCTTGCAAGTCAACCACTTTCATAGTAGCTTGCATTTTTAGGGTCATGTTAGTTTAATCTTGCATCTTGCACATGGAGAGAGCTCTCCTTCTCATCCTACATGGACCTGTTAGTCAACTGCGCTCACCTTCTCTTCTTCTTGATCATGTCTTTCGCTCCTTGTCTTTTTCATCTCGAACCTGTTCCTGTTCATCACAAGGGGTTAATCACATCATCATATCTATATCAAAACTGTCATTTTCAAGAAACATAAGTCTACATCATACATATGAGAATTAAACATACAACTATGAGAGAGAGAACATACATAAGCACATACATAAGCATTTTGAGCAAAATGACAAGACAATATACATAAACTGATACATCCATCATAAGTGAGACAAATACACATGATATACCGAACATCCAGTAATCTCATAAATCAATAAATGTCATGATATACAATATGAGATCCCAAAATCTGGATCAAAAGTCTCAAAATATGTCCAAACATCTACAACCTAAGACCTAAGACTCGCTACCACCCTCGTGAGGAGCTCGTGGTGGTGGAGGAGGCATAGCTCTCCTATCAAAAGCCACGTCTGATACCCCTGCCCGCTGAGAGTATGATGGTGCTCTCTCACCCTCAGGGACGGCCTGCAGATATAATCCGTGATAATAAGCAGCCCTCGCTGACTCCCGTCGGAGCTCCAGTGCCTCGGTCTGTGCCATCGCCTCACGACGTGCTATCTCTGCTCTAAGATCAGCTATCTGCTGATCCCGCTCTGCCCTCAAATCCAGGAGCTGCTGATCTCTCACAGCTATGGTGGTCCGCAGCTGCTGTATCTCTGCCTCCCGAGCCTGTATCTGGGCTCTCAGGTCCTCTCCCCCCGCAGGCTGCTCCTGCTGTACCTCTGCCTGCCGGCGAGCTGGTCTCGCCTCCTCCTCAGGAGTGGCTGATCTCTGTCCCCGTGACCGTTTCCGGCCACCTGATCCCGACCCCTCTCCTCTCTCCATCCTCCTCCCTCTCCCCCTCCCGCCATCCCCTCCATCTCCTCCCTCCTCTCCTCCGTCCCCTCCGCCTCCTCCGTCCCCTCCGTCTCCTCCCTCTCCTCCCGGCGCTGGCACCTGAGCATCTGGTACCGTAAATCGAGGGAATGGTACCCTCCGCCGCTCTGCTCTGTAGGCTCCATCAGCCCCTGCGTCTGCCACATCTGGGAAATACTCCCAGGGCTCGCTCCTGATACTCGCTGTCTCTGCGACAGCCTGCTGATAGTCCAGCATGGGTAGCCACCCATGTCCCTCCTCATCCCTGGCTCTGGCATAGGTAGTAGTCTCTGTCGAGACTCGCTGCTGCCTCCCGAACTGCCGCCACACCCGACTGATGCAAAACCTCTCTGTGATATCTGCATGTCGACCTACCAGTGGCCGACTGCATAGCATATAACTGAGCTCCTCATCTGCATCACTCCATCCCTCCACATCCCTGTATGGCCTCCATGTGAATGAGGCTATCTCATCTAGAATCCGCCGATAGTAGGTCACATCCCCTGAGTGGGCATGTGATATAAACCCGATGTACCTGTAGATGAATGGGTACCTCCTCTCCCTCGGCTGAATCCTGGGACGCACTACAGCAATGTGCTCCCATGCCCATACCTGCGCCAGGATGGCACCGCACGCCCATGTCCGACCGTCCCTGTAGACGATCTCATGCAGCTCATGATACATCTCTGCTAAGATCGCAGGCCCCCATGCCATCCGTCGAGGCCTGCCTACCAAGTCTACCAGTAGCCTGCCCCATCCGAGCGGGAATCCCTTCTGACTGCGATCAGTCATCAGGATCTGTGAAATGATAGATGCCACAATGCATGGCACCGGATAATCTCTGCCAAAGTCATCAAGCAGTCGCTCCCAGCTGACATGCCTGTCTAGGATGGTCACATCCTGAAACATCTCCTGAATCAATCGGCGCCCCTCAGTGACGTCCTGATCATAGTACACCTGTGACAACAAACAAATCATGTTAGTTTTCATCACATGGAAACATTACATTTATGATTATATATCAAAACATGATCATACTTACAGGCTCTCCGTGGCATGGCACTCGTAAGATCCTGTAGACGTCCTCCAAAGTGATCGACGCCTCTCCAGTAGGCAGATGGAAGGTGTTGTGCTCACTATGCCATCTCTCGGCAAGAGCAGTCAACAACCCATGGTCCGCTCGGATATATGGGTATCTCAACAGATACCGGAATCCCATAGCCCTGATATCGGCATTGCCCGGATCATCCAGATCTCGGACACACCGTAATCCTGTCACCTTCGGCGCTCTGATGATGAGCGCCGGAAAAACCTCCTGCAAGCCAAAACCAAATCCGTTGTTAGTACATATCATGAGGGATGTCCAAAAAAAACTCAGTATAAAACATCTTAAAAATGTAACATTGTCTAGACCCATGTCATTCTTGCTCAAAAAATGCATTAAATATCAAAATTTTCAACTGGGCGATATTCTTTTTCAGAGAAGTATCGTGCGATACTTCTCCCTATAGTAGGGCGATAAACCTTATGTCGGGCGATACTTCGCCCACTATCGCGCGATCTTTCGCCCAGTATCGTGCGATACTGATGCCCAAAGCGCGCGATACTTTTGGGGCGCGCGAAGTATCGCGCGATACTTCTCCCCAAAGCGCGCGATACTTCTAAAGTATCGCGCGATATTTCGCACAACAAAAAATTTTAAAATTTAAAATTTGAAAAAAACGTGCTAAAAAAGCTATTAAATGCTAGAAATGATCAAAAAGTTCGAGTTTTTCGAAAACATACCGGGGCAGGATAGTGTGGTGGCCGGTTATGCAACCGGGCGCGCTCGAATCGATGCCTGTGGACGGGAACTCCTGCTTGCTGAGCTATTTTCTCTCTCTAAAGCTCTGAAATTCTCAAATCACTAAAAGACAAATGATTTTTGAAAATGACATTTTGACCCCTTTTATAGCATTTTGACTTTTTGACCTAATTTTCAAAACACCTCGGAATTGCGCGAAAATTGCACCCCTAGCTAATTTCGACGTCCTGGATCCATTTTCGGACTCGAAATCGAAATCCGAGGTCATCTTCATAGTCAAAATCGCATTTCAAATTCTTTCCCCCCCCTTCTGCGCAGTTGATTGATCTTTTGAGGCATAATTTGATTTTCGGTGGAATTTCTTCCTTCCATGTCTCTCAAATTTTCTAATCTTTCATTCGCTCTATTTCTAGTCTTTTATTTCTATTCTTCTACTTCCTCACTGGGGCATGTTTCATTGCCTAATGGTTCACCTATTTGACCCTTACATTCGATTATGATTTGATCAAATCTTTATCCATTTGCTGTCTCTCCTCTACCTGATTTCGATTTCGATTCCGAGGGGGCAGTACCTATGGGATTCTCATCCCTGATTTCTTGATGTTCTTGATCAGACATCTTTTGTGAGCTTTTGCTCAAAACTTGAGATTCTTATCTCCCATTTTTAGACATTGATTATTGCCTAGCAGCGACGGTGATGGTTTTGTCTAAAGCTTGATTTGCACCTAGCAGCGACGGTGTTGGTCTAAGCTTTTGTTTATGTTTGTCCGGATATGATCCCGAATCGACCTCATATCTGAGTTGTTTTGTGATCCCAAATCGATCTCACATTGCAACTTCATTCTTTGACTGCATGCGTTCTCAAATCGATCACACATTAGTCAAAGAGGGGCAAATGTATGCACCCAAAAATGGTCGCCTAGACTTTGGGCCCCATTTATTCAATTTATCAATCCTGAATCATTTTGATCATTTATCAATATTGTCAACAATATCAATTTCTTGATCAAATCCTAATTTCGATCATATATTGGATTTTTATCCTTGGGCTAACCATTTATCCTAAGTCTTTATTTAATTAAAAGGAATATTTCCTCCCCTTTCAATTAAATAAAAAAGCCCCCACTTTCCTTTTATCCTAAGTTGCACAAATAAAGCATTATTCCTATTTTATAAAAAAGGGAAAAAGCACTTTTTGTCTCACATGAGGCTCAAAAGTCAACACTTCACTCTCATTGGAGGATACTTGTGCACATGGATTGCTCCTCTTTCTAGCTCCACCGCTGATTAAGTCTTTTTGCCTCTTAATCTCCATGGTCCATTTCACCTCATTTCTTATAAAAGGAGAGCTCTCTCCTTCATTTGCATACCCACATTTTTATGCTATTGTTATGCTGCAGGTTTTGGAGCCTTTTGAAGACATCATTGCATCCAAGCTTTGAAGACCTTGTTGTTGCATTCCATTTAGTTTGCTTTCATAGTTGCATAATCATGACATTCTTAGTGTAGATTTCCTTTTATGCAATCTCACATAGTCTAAATAGGAAGGATTTGTAATCCATTGCTATTTCCTTTCATAGATTAGATTTCTTTTCAAGCATTGCATTGCATTTTCATTCTTGATTCTTGAGGATATTGGCATTGTTGCCCTTGTCTTCATTTGAATCTCTCATTGTGTGGTTGACTAGCAAGGTCACCTTCTTGTAGCTCTAGCTGAGAGCAAAACTCATAGTCCCTTGCAACTCCATGCATAGAGAGCTATGAGCCGCTTTGTGAGGCCTCATTCTTGAGCAACCTTGCAAGTAATGGTTCATAGAAGTGCATATTTTAGTGTGTACAACAAGGACTCAAAATGGAATGTGTTTGGAAGAATGTGAAGTGGAAGCCTTTGGAAGCTTAAATGTCAACTTTGAGTTCTCTTTCATGTGTAAGTCCTTCAAAAGTGACTTGGGAATCCACACTTTCTTTGATTTGTCTTTCCTTTTGGATGCTTTAGAATGCATTTCTTCAATGAGGTATTTAGGAATCCACATTTTCTTTGATTTTTCTTTTTGCTTGATGGACCTTTGTGGTCTCTTGAATATTTCTTTTTTTCTTTCATTCACATGTCAATTAGATTGGACATGGTGCTCTTCATACATAAGTGGATTCTTGATTTTCTAATTTTTATGTTGCACATTCAAATTTCTTCCAAAGGACTTGGGATTGGTGGATGAATAAGGTAAATATGGATGGTTCATATGGAGGATCGACATGGATGGGTGCTTGGTTTTTCAAGTATGTATGTCTTTGTTGATCTTGATAGGGTATAGGGTAAGTGGATTGTGGGATAGGGATGGTAGGAAAGGTTGATGGAGGGATATAGGGACCCAATATGGATGGAAGATCTGAATGTTTCAACTTTGGTATATAGGGACCAAGGATGGATTTGGAAGATGTAGAAGGAATATGCTTATGCTCAAATGGAGGTAAATGAGATGTGGGAGGGATATCAACATCTTTATTATGAGCTGCATGGCCAAGGCTTTCATCTTTCAGATTTATCTTTGTACCAATAGGCTTATATGTAGCTTTGATAGGAGTGAATTTGATATGAGCAGTTGAAGCTTGAGATAAATATGGAGGCTTATGAAAAATGGATGTTGGGGTACGTTGATCTTGACAAGAATCTTTTGATAGCCTAGGAAGAATACTTTTCTTTTCATTTTCAATAATTTCATTAGAGATGGAAGGAATATCTTGATATTGCTTAGGAGCTGGGTATGATATAGGAGGTGAAGGACTATGAGGTGCTTGAGATGGAAGGGTATCTTCTTGAAAGAAATGGAAGGGTATGAAGGGTTCATCATGATATTCTTGGGATATGGGACTTTGGTCAACTATAGGATAAGGAGTGATAATAGCTTGATCTTGATCCTTAAAAATACTTGTTTCTTTGCACTTTGAATTAGTCTCTTGACATGGAGCCACTTCTAAGGATAAGGTAGGAGTTTGAATTTTCACATGGGACTCTTGAAGGGATGATGGATGTTCATTTGAAATAGGACTGATATGCATTGTAGCACATGAAGGCTTGGGGTCTATAACCTTTGAAGTATGAAATAAGTTTTTAGCAAGATGTAGGTTAGCTTGGATCTATTTTAGAGGTAACCCTTGAGGGTATACATAGTCATTATGAAAATTGTTTGGATCTTTGTTTGATGGAGGAATATTGGATAGCTTTGCTTCTATATGAAATGGAGGAATGGTGGAAGAGGTGAAAGCTATAAGAGGACCACTAATAGACATGTGTTCATATGTCTGATCTTGCTTGAGATGAGCATCTTTATTAGATGATTCATTAGGATTTTCAATTTCAATTATGTCATCATCAATAAGATTTTGGATTTTATGTTTCAACTCCATGCAATCATTTGTTTCATGTTCATTATGTCTATGATATGCACAACAGTTGCTCAAAAAGATAAAACCACATGAAGTGATTTGAGGCAACGTGATGAGATCATTTTCAAGGATTTTTTCCAAAGCTAATTCATAAGATTGTCCCAAAGGAGTGAACGTTCTATCCCAAGGATATTTGGATGTATTTGTGTTTCCGAAAGAGTTGTCATATGATGAATATTGTTGAGATGGGACTAATTGCTCTTGATTTCCTTGATCAAAGATGAGATTCTCGTGATATTTTGAAATAGGTTCTTTATCAAATATTGGTTTATCATTAGGATATTCTTGATCAAACATAGGGTTTTCATGATATTCTTTTTTATCAAATTTTGAATTATCAAAGATATAATGTTCATAATGTTTTTCTTGATCATAGAGGTACAGAAACAATGTTCTTAATGATGATTGGTTGGATAATGTTTCCCTTTCATTTTTCCATTTCTTGAATTCTTGTGAATAGAATATTCTTTTGAATCTTTATTGTTAATTGATTTTTGGATCTTAATGAATGTTTTCTTTTTTTTAACCAAAGATCTTCAAGCACAACACAATGATTTTATCAATTATCATAAGAAATTCTTCCAAGCAATCTACCTAAGGTCAAATTTGGCTTTTAGATGGCTCTAATGAGGTAGGCTTGCTAATTTATCAAGGATTTAATATAGATTCCGTTCAAATTGATCTTAAACTTTCATCCCCTAAGTATGTTAAGGGGCTTCCCACATGCACAAAAGTATGATTTGGCGCAATCCGTGAGGACTACTAGAGGAAGTTTGAAAAATTTAAAATTCGTTTGTCACACACCCCATTAAGGATGCATGCGTTTCATTTTAGAGTGGGTTAGATTCCCGTAGCAAAAGCGAGTGTATCCCACTTTGGGCTATCCCTCTCACTGGCCTCGTTAAGGCAAAACTTGGGAGGTGAGCCCAACTAAAGTTCTAGGATGGTATTCTCTATAGGAAGTTATTTTTTGTTTCTTTTTTCCATGCAAAAAAGAATTTTTATTTTTTTTTAGCACTTTTTAACAAACACAGTTAACAAGGTTCAATTTCCTCATCCACTAACTAATGAGAATCGAGTATTGCTACTCTTTTCTACAAACAAGGGGTTTTGATTAAGTGTTTGGTTTATTCCTTTAAACTATCCAAATTACTATATTTTGAATGGACAAAGCCACAATTTAAGCACGCAAATCACCAAGTTTTAAGGCTTACCTTTCCTTGTAGCTAACAAAAGTTAGGGGCATTTTTGAGTTATTTCCATGATTTTATGCATACCTTGGCTATAGTTCCTTTCCAAATGTGCTTTTTCACCAGCAAGTTAGTCAACAAAGCCAATCAACATGAAGAAACCAAAGATAAATTTGAAGAAACAAAGAAAAACTGAATTTTAAGCCTTACTTGTCAAAGCTTTTCCTTCTTGATTAAACTTGTTCTCTAGTTTTTGGACCTTTCTGTGCTAGCTCATTTACAGTAAAAACGTACAAACAGAGAGTTAGATAAATGAATTGATCAATTTGACAGCAAATTAAGACAAAAAATAGAAAGCGACATTGTCCAGCTAATACATGTGATCAAATTGTTTGCAAGCGTAACTTTAATGATACCAAGCGACACTTTCCAGTGACATAGGCAACACTAAAAATTACTCAAGCATGAACAATTTATTGCAAAGCGTGAATAGTATTTAAAATTGTAGAAAATGATTTATTTGAAGCGACAATTTAACAATACTAGGTGTAAAATAGTAGATAGTAGGCATGACTGTTTCTTCAAAGTGCGTAGCAAAGCTGGATCATAGGCGACAACAGATAGGAGATTCACGACACTTCTTAAGTCACAGGCGTGACTTTTCGAGCAAAAGGCAGGATAACTTTATCTCACAGGTGTGAGCATCTGGGTTGTAGGTGACAAGAAAGAATTTAAGACAGAATAAAATTTATCGACCAGGAGCCAATATTCAACTAATAGACGTCGAAAAAAAGATTGTAAGCGTCATCAAAATGACTGTAGGCATGACTGAATTGATTGTATGTGTGACTTCACCTATTTTCTGCAAAATATTCATGGAAAATTGAAAATACAAGCATACAAAATATGATCCAAATGATGAAATTGATAAAATGAGGCTTAGAGCCCCACGGTGGGTGCCATTTTGTATACTAATAAAAGTATCTTCATAGAATTAAGGTTAATCATCAATAATTGAAATAATAACTAAATTAAACCACAAAGCAATAGAGCAAACTATAGCAAATTAATGATCAATTGAGCATCCTATGACTCTGTAACTAAGATGTTAATGAATAAGCTCTCAGAAAGCTCTCATTAATGATAGTCCTAGAATGAGAATGATAAAGATAAACAATGCTATTGCTAACAATTATCAAAGTAAATGCTAATTAAGCTCTCAAATGCCTTTCTAAACTCAAATTACAAGAGGTTCAATGCAATTCTCAGATGTGTGGTTGATCATAATGAAGGAATTTAGGCCTTCCTTTTATAGATTTTCCAGTGGTAGGGGGTGTAGTTGTGTTTGATCATGATTAAGCCTTGGTTGAGTCCTTGGTTCCACCCTTTGAAGACAAAGCAAAGTTTGTGTCCTCAAAGCTTGGGACAAGTAGACAAGATCAATGGTCAAGATTCTCTTTCACTTTGAGTGATTGAGATTGAATTTGGCTTAATCCATGTGATTGCCTTTCCTTAAATCTCATTGGTTGATTGATTTCCTCTCCTTTTGGGTTGTTGAGAGTAATTGAGATTTATTAATTGATTTATTTTAGCCATGTACCCCTTGAATGGGTTGAATTTAATTTAATCCAAGACTATACAATTATTTGATTTAATTGTATTTTGATTTGATTACACTTGATTAAAATGCTCTCAATTTTGATTGATCTTGAATTAAGACTTGATTTTAATTTTGATTGGCTAATTGTGCATTGTGATTCAATTGATTCAATTTTGTCCTCAATTTTCTTTGATTTGACTCGATTTGCTTTGATTTGATCTTTGTCCATTTTTAAGTGATTACAGTGAATAGTTTTTGGCAATATTAAAATCATGCATCTTTAGAGACCGAGGTTGTCTTGGAATTAAGAATGGAAGAAGAGAATAGTATTGTTGATAGAATTATGGTTGGGTTTCAAGTGGGAGAATGTTGAATGTGAAACCCAACAGTGAGAGAGTATTTCCCTTCCAAGTCTTTTGACTCTTCACATTCTAGATAATGCTATTATATATGTCTATAAAAGAATGTTGATTATCTCAATGTAACAAGTTGAGAGTTGTATCTCTGAATAATTGATTAATAATATTATTGCTCTTGAACATGGATATAGACTTTATGGTGAACCACATTAAATCTGGTCTCAAATTGTCTTATTGATGTTTAAATCTCTATTTAGTTTTATTAATTTTCTATCAATTCATAATAGTTGAATGGCCAAAAATTGCCAAAATTATTAAATCCCCAAAATTTAATACAATACATGTAGGCACGGAGAATTTTTCCTTTCTTTTTAAATGTTTCCCTCTAAACATTGCAATTTGGGAGATCTCCGTAAAAAAAATAGTACTGGTATAAAATAAAACCTGAAAAATTTGGAAAAACTAGAAGTTAAACTATTTTAAAAGAACAATGAATTAACTAACATTTTTAAAGCTATAATTTATTTTCTAGAAGTAGTAAAACTTGATAGAACAATAAAACTTAAAGACTGGAAAGAAAATAGTTAGATTATAAAAAGAAGTAAAATTTTAACAAATATGGTTAAATTTGAAAGAATAGTGAAAAAAGACTAAGAAATGGATGAATTTTAGGCAAGAGCAATAATAAAGATACTCTTTAATATAAAAAGTTCATATATTCTATAAAAATATTAGATAGTTGTCTGTAGAATGAACATAGGGGAAAGATAGGGCAAAGATGACTTTACTGCAAATCATGGGCATCATTTACTACTTAAAATCATTTAGGATCTGGCTTGTAGACCTCTACTCTATATCTCTATCATAACAACATAAATCCCATGGCAACAATGAGTGAAAAAGTGAAAATAAATGCTACGAAAATATTTAAATGGGAAGATTGAGTAGATTAGGTTTCAAATGGCATCAGTCGAGTCTGGTATGGGTGTGGTTTGAGAATGTCTATTGATCATAGAATGCAAATATTAGTGTTGGTAAAGATCGATAGAATTTGAAAGATTTGGGAAAAATAGAAGTTAGATTGTTTTAAAACAACAATGAATTAACTAGTATTTTTTTAAAATATATAATTTATTTTTCAGATGTTTGAATGGTATAATGTAAAGATCTAGAAAGAAAATAGTTAAATTACAAAAAGATAAGTGAAATTTAATAGATATGGTGAAATCTGAAAAAAGAGTGAAAAAAGATTGTAAGAAATGGATGAATTTTGGGAAAGAGCAATATTATTTAATTTATTTTTTTGTGTTGTTCAATTTTTGAAAGTATTCTTAGACATTTTTTGAAAAAGATGGTTAATTTTGATTATTTGAAATATTCTTTGAGACATTTTAAAAGATTGGAGTCGTTCTTACACATTTTCTGAAAAAGATAGTTAACTTTGAAACTAATGATTAAATTATAGGAATGTGTTTTTGTAATGTTCCCAATTTACCAGTATTAAATTTTCTTTCTATATTACTATAAGATTGAGTAGGGTTCAGAGGTACCTTTGTAACTTAGTGATACAATTTTACAATCCATGAAGATAATAATAAGAGCTTCTAGATTTAACTGTACATATTTTTTTATTAATATATTTCAGATCACAATCAGCGATCCATCATCAATGAAGTATTGTTTTCCTGAGTAAAGGGCTCAAGCAATATTCTATATTTGTCTAAGAGGGCTTCAGATTGTGTTGTAGTGTAATATACTAAAATTTGTTCTACTTTGGTAAAAAAAAGTCGTTGAATCTTTATCAATAAAATAATTGTTGACAATATTTCCTCCTATTTTAATGAGTTTGATTTCTATTAACATTTTGGAAAAATAATAGAGTTATTTTTCATGTTGGGTGGAGTAGAGAAAAATGCGTTATTGAATTCATTCACTTAGATATATATTTGATATAGTGGATTGATATGATTAATGTAATAAGGTTTATTTTTTAGATTTAAACTCAAAGTTTTAATATTAGTTTAGCTTTGGTTTATAAGTAGCAGTATAAAAAGAGAAGTGAGTTGAGTTCTAATAATGAAAATAAATATTACTACCAAGAACTCAATTATTTGTATTAAAATAAATGTATATTGAGGTAGCAAACTATCCCCTATATTACACAATAGAGTATGTTTGGAAAGAGCTAGAACCAAACAACAATGGAAAGAGTCATAAGTATGAAGAGTGATACATAATTGTATTGATGCTTTTTGGTTTAGATGTTAAGTAATTTCTATTATTTGATTAATATATCTCTATATTTTTTAGTGTTTTTAACAAAACTACTTGGAGGTGTGGAAAAGAATGAAAACTTATATTTCACAATTAGGGATATTTAGTTGTGATAGTTTTGTTCATGTGTATAAGAAAAAATGGACTAGGTTTGTTATCAAATCTTAGAAATTCTTATTAATTGGATATGGTGAAAATGTCAAGAGTTACAACTTTTTTAATCCTTTAATCTTTAAACGAATTTATTTTAATAATATGGCTTATGAGGAATTTAGAATATTTTCTAATATAAGAAAATGAAAGGGAAAGGGATAGAAAAATATAATAATGGATTTAAAAAATAAGAGTTATTTTACAAGAGTTCTACATAGGTTGGGCATATAGAAAAATAGCCAAAATCCCTTACTCCACCTTTAAGATGATCTACAAAATAATAAAACCTTATTGATAGATATAGCCTAGATAATTACTATGGTTATGTTTTTGTTTCATCATTTATTGATGAGGTTCATATGCCTTTTAAGATACCTTTCTCTTAAAATGAGCATGATTATTGGATGAACAACTAGAGTACCTATAGATATGTGTAGTATGAGTGTCATATATAGGATTCTTGGATAAACAAATAGCATTTTAATCTTCACATAATAACTTAATAACCATGCAATCAATTATTTAATCTGGATGGACATTACATATTAAGATGATATATTATATGATTATAAACAATTTAATTCTAATAATTCAATTATTATAAAAAAATATTTTAATACTTCAATTAGCAAAAACTACTATATTATATTAGAATTATAATCCAATTCACTCAAAGATATTTTTAGCACTATATATATATTGTTGGTGTAATTAAATATTCCTAATTATACTTTACTTAAGTTTAATTAGGATAATGCATTTACATATTAGTTTTCATGTAGACACATAGGAGTTTGCATTTCATTTTAGCTCATGGTGTAGGAGAATTCCACTTTAGGTGGTGATAGTTGTTATCTCATTCCACTTTATATGTGAGATTCACCTTTAGTGCTCCTATCACATTATCATCTTCTCATTGTTGCACATACTTTATTGTACAATGGAGGATGATCCACCTTTGCTGGATATGTGATTCCACCTTGTGTGGTTGATAGGTTATCACTTGCATACCTCCTAGTTATCATGCATTTCCTATATATTCAGGCACATCTACTGTGTATTTATAGATTGGACATCAATTGAATCTATTATTATTTTGATCATATTATTTTGTCTATCTCTCTTGTGTTATTAAAAGAGCTTCTAGATCTTGATGTTTTCATACTTTACCTTAAGAAAATTCTTACATGGTATCAGAGCCATAAGAGTGTCAGTGCATAGCCATTGGAGAGCTATTTGTTTCATATTTTGGAGGGCCACGATTCAGATTCGTAGGTCGAGCAGTTTGTGAGAGTATCTAGAGTAAGATCTAACCTCGCCATTACGTCTGGGTGGTTGCTCCAGTGAATTTTGATTATAAATTTGTCTCTATTGGGAAAAAGTAAAATTCAAGGCAAAAAAGTTTTTGCAAATCAGGATTGGGTGGCCTGATCTACAAATTTGGTAATTTATTTTTGAAAATATTTTTAATTTTTAAATTTGAGTAATTTATTTTTAGAATTTTTGTTAGATTGCAATTTTGGCATATTTTTGTAAATTTTTTGGGCGGGAAGCTCTAGTATTTTGTTAGTGTTTGTCAAACTACATGGAGGTTGCCTGAGCTGTACAAGTGACCAGGGCTATCACCTCCCTGCACATACCCTAGAACACATCAAATTTTCATCAACAAATGCCCATCCCAAATCAATTGACGACTGAGCCTTACAAACCATTATGAATGCATCTCATTTTATAAAGCTAAGAGTTTTATTTTTTGAAAGATGTGGGATTATATCCCTTAGTTCGCCTCTAACTCCATCGAACTAAGTCAAGCTCAAAGCTCAGACCTCAACTCGATGAGCTAAGCCGAGCCCATAGCTTAGTCAAGCGCGTCACATCTACAACACACTTTCGCACCCCGTCACATTCGTAGTTGACATGTCACCTCTACGAATTGCCAGCTCAAAGCAAACTAGCGAATGACACATGAAACTCTTTGATTAGCCATAATAGGAACATCAACAACTCTATCTGGTAAAAAATTATTGTGATATCATCATTCAATTTATTAAAATTGACACCCATTTGGCAATTTTAGGCATTTTTTTCTTTTTGTTTGATGACTGTATGACTGTCAATTTTAAGCTCAAGATTACATAAATTTTCATATATTAAATTTAACGGTTATCTTACCGTCAAATCTAGGCATTTTTGTTTTGATATGATGATCGTGTGACCATCAAATTTAGGCTCTTTATTCATCTGACATCATCAGGTTTTCAAAATTTGGACCCCTCACCATATGCAGTTTTGATTTGGCAATCCAATTTTGAGAGGCCATAACTTGATCATTTGGCCACCTTTTTTAGTGCAATTTTTTTTTTTGTGGGGGGGGTGGTGTAGAAACTCCTAAATTTTTTAGTGGTGCTATTATTTTTTAGTTTTTATGGAGATAGTTTGCATAATGTATAGATTTTGATGATTGTACCTATCCAATCCTTGATTTTGTAACTTTAGAGGCTTCTTTCGGGCTCATACAGACACATTTTCAGGTGCAATTTTTTTGAAAGTGCATATTTTTTGAGAAATTTCCATTTTTCTATTACATTATAGGCTTATTTGGGTGAAAATATCACTTTCAACATTTGGTCTATTTTGGCACTTGTAATTGATTATATCCTTGAGTGATCTTGTGTCTTATTTTGTTGAGTCTGTTATAAATTCATATTTTCTATTGTAATCATCAAAATCATAAGTCCATTTTGGTCTATTTGGAAAGTGGTAATTATACACACACTAAATATAAAGTGCCAAAAGCATCTTTTTTTTCTTTTTTTAGGGGGGATTCTTTGATTTATTGAATTGTGGGGGAGGTGCAATGATTTTTTGTTGATCTCATTATTGTTTCATGAGAGAAGTACATAATGGCTAAAATCATGGGGATAACACCACATCCTACAATAATAAAATTGCATGGGGGTAATTATGCATCATGGGCAAAAGGAATCATCACACATTGTAGATGGCTCAATATCTTGCCTCATCTTTATCCAGACTCATCCTTGAGCCAAAGATGTAGTAGAATCATGCCATTTGGGAAAAAAGGAATGATCATATGATCATATTTTTTAATTTGTGAGAGCTTTAGTTCATTTCTCTTCCGTGCAATCTTCCCCAAGATCAATGATATTAGTTGCCCACACACAATTTGGACTATCATTTGGGAGATGTATGGAGATCTACATGTTCCTCCATTCCCAGTTGATCTTTTTGAAGATAGTCTCATTCCACTTGATAATGCAGCTAGTATTCCCTTTGATGTTGCTACCTTACAAATGCTATCATGGACTTATGATCCAGAATCTTCTATTTCTACTCCTTAGATATTGATATTGCATCTACTATTGTTCCTGATGATGCTTGCATTCCTACAGCCATGGGTTCTTGTGATTCAATGTAGCACCAGATATTTCTTATCTTCCAGCTACAGTTCCTTGGGATGACTACATGATAGACATTGTAGGTTTGTTTGTGGAATCCTACATTGAGGATTTGGGAGACATCATTGATGGCATTCATCTTCTCTTTATTGAGGATGATCCTTCTTTAGTTATTGTGAGGGAACACTCTAACCCTCATCATTCTCCACTTGATCATTCTTTCAAGTTTGATATGATTGTGGATCCTTTGATGCAATATTTGGGTGAGGTCTCTTTATCTTTAAAGAAGACATTTGAGTCTTTGAAGATTGGCTTTCATGAGTCTCAAACTTCAATTGAGATGACACATTTCATGGTTCAAGTTGATCATACTCATATGTTGGAGATTCCTATTCAGTTTCTTGAAACATCATACATTTTGAGGATTCTTCCTAGATATTGAGGAGGATTCTTTGATGCACCTATGGCATTGTTTCTTCCTAAGGAGAGGAAAATCATTCAATTTTTTTGGTGTAGTTTCTACATTGATTCGGGAGCACCTATCATGGGTGTACATTCTACATTGAGGGAGCTTCTTTTATTCTCTTCCTACTTCATTTTTTGAGGCATCTTTATCTTTGGGGTTTGATCACAAGCAATTTTCATTGGTTCCTTGTTTGTCACCTTCTATTGGGTATTCTCTTGATTGGTTAGTGACATCTTCATCAACCAAGGACATGACGACACATGAGAATACTTTAGATAATTCATACTTTGTTTGGATTCCCCTTCCTTCTTCCTATCCACAATGGGAAGCCTTCTTGCATCTATAATTGGTGTATCTTCTTCCTAAGGGGAGAAATGGTGTTTGTAGGCATTGGACTATGTTTTTCCTTCAAGCACTCACTATCCTTGGAGGAGATTATTCATCATGGGTGGGATATCATGTCTCCTTATTTCCTTCCTATAGAGGGACACTTGATTTTATATGCATGATGCATGTTATAATGGGGGGGTCTTGATTAATCCATCGATCCATACATCTTGTTTTCATCTCTCTTTTTTGGGGAGGTTTTTTCCATGAGGTTTTCCCTCTTTCTCCAGTTTATGAGAGATTGCATTTCTTTTGCAGATTGTACATGGGTACCTAACATGGCCTAGTAGATGGGACCCATCATGTATTGCAATCTAGCTTTGTAAGCTTAAGTGCATTCCCCTAAGTTGCACTTAAGGGTGATGAACTACAACTAATTGAATATTTGAATGAATTGAAGAAACAGTGATTAGAGATCACCGAGTACTGAAATGATATGTAAGATGATTAAATTAGTCAATATATTATAATTGATGTCAACTAGTCTTGACAATACTTATCATGATAGTTACAAACATCTGAACATCTATTGAGGAAGAAAAGATGAAGAACTAAGATATCTACATGAGAAAAAGATGGATATGACAGATAAGGATAAGGTAAACATTGGGTAACTTTTTGATGAGTCTATGGCTTTATATTGTTGACTTGAGCATGTTACATTAATCTATTATGAAGAAGAGAATTGAAATTGAACAAGACAATGTGGTCGGTAATTGAAGATTTCTATATACATTGAGCCAGTGCAGTGTATACCAATTGACAGTATTAACTGAGCTAGTTTAACTAGTTATCACCGACGCATTACTATATTAACCGATAATGGTTGAAAACATTAAATGCTAAGATCAACCAACTCAATATGATGAGCTAGATATTGTTATGATTTCGAGATTAAGGATTAAGTTTTTTATGAGATCCATAGCTGACAAAATTCAAAGAAGATCTAAAGGATGAGATTGAAATGTGTTAATGACACATATGCTGAGGAAGGTTTAAGAGGAAAAATGGATGAAGGAGATAAAGAAGAAAAATCTAATGGCTGATATGAAAACCGTTTACTTGTCTATATAAGAGATATGAGTTTCATTATTGAAACATGTCGAAAGAAGAAGACTGCAGAGATATCATGTGAAGACTATTCATGCATGCTTGATCAGACTGGTTATTGAAGAACCAAGCTGCAGAGTTAACCGAGCGTCAGAGAACTATTTACCGAGTGACAGTAAGTTGATGAATATTGAAGAAGTGAATTTGATTAATGATTAGAGGATTTTTATGGGCTTAGCATAGATCTGAATATCTGCAATTGAGTTGTATTTGAATCAGATCATATTATATCATTTTAACCATTGATTCAAAAAATCTCTTAACCAAGTGGACTTAACAGTCTTTTATTCTGCCCTATGTCATTCAGAGAATGTACATTGTTATCTTATTGACCCCATAGTGAATGTTGGTCAAAAGTTAATGGTTAGTGTTAAATCCTCTAACAAGGTCACACCTAACAGTGTGTTTGTAACCTTTAACAGGGTTGGATCTTCACCGAGCTCACTTCAAAAGAGTGAATTATTTTGGGTTACCGGTCCCAGGTGGTTTTTCCCTTAATAGGGTTTCCATGTTAAATCATTGTGTTATGTGTTACTTGTGATGATTATTTTTCTATCATACTTTACATATTGCATAATTGATTTGGTCAGTAATCACAGTTAGCTATTCACTGGTAATTGGTAAAAGTGAATAGACAGATTGATAATTTATGTTACTGAGCTACATAACTTGTTGGAATTATTTTATAAGGTACATCTTTGTATTGGGACTATAGGATAACTGATCTAACTGATTCACCCCCCCTCTCAATTATTCTAACAATTGGTATCAGAGCTTATTGGTTGCTTGGAACAAAGTTTTAAGGACTTCAACAAAAAGATTACAAGATGTATAAGAGGGAAGTGCTGAAGCTGAACAAGGACAATTTTACTACATGGCAAAGTCAAATGAGACTTCACATATCTAGAATTATCTATATTCTGCTATAACTTTATTGGACAATGGCTACATACAATTGATGACTGGACCCTTAACTCTTGATCGGTTGAGAGACCAACATGAACATAATATTACTATGATAGAGATTATTGCTGCTCTATCTGATGTTGAATTTGAGGATGTCAAGGCTTGCACTACTGCAAAGGCAATGTGGGATAAACTAGCTCTAGTCTATGGTGGTGTTACAAATGTGATGAGAGCCAGAGCTGAAAGCTCAAGAGGCAGATTTGATGACATGAAAATGAAGGAAGGATAAAATATCACACAGTACACAAACTAAATCAAAGAGGTAGTCAATGTTATCAGAGGAGCTGGTGGTATCATTTCTGAAGATACAGTGGTAAGTAAGATACTAAGAACCTTGTTGCCTACTTATGCAATCAGAATATCTACTATTCATGAAATGAGGTCTGCACCTAGTAGCACTCTTACTCTTGATAGTTTGATTGGTAAGTTAACAACTTTTGAGCTGAACAATTTTGATAATAGTGTGGTACCAAGTGTTGAGTCTGCTTTTATGTCTTCTCTGAAGATTGGTAAATCTAGCAGTAAGCATAATATAAGGAATGAAAGTGATAGCAATACTGATGATGAGTTTGATGAGATTGAAGCACTTATGGCTCGGAGACTACCGAAAGGTAAAGGTAGATATAAGGGAAAGTTACCTTTAGCTTGTTTTAACTATAAAGAAGTAGGCCATATTGCTGCTAGATGTCCTAACAGGAAAGATGAAGATAAAGAAAAAGACCGATCTGGTGATGGAAGCTATGGCAGAAGGAATAGCATAGGTTACCGACACTACAAAAGAGATAACTAAGATAACAAAGATAAAGGAAAAAAGGCATGCTATCTTGTTGAAGATGAGAACACCGACACCGACATTGATGATGATATAGAGGTAGTGTTTGTTGCAATAAAAGATGATTCAGAAGAGGAGAAAAGGTATGTAGAAATAGCACTCATTTCTAAAGTTAGTAAAAATGATACTTGGATCATTGATAGTGGTTGTACACATCACATGACTGGTGATGAAGATAAGTTTGATCATCTTGAGCATTATAATGGAGGATCAATGAAAATGGGTAATGACACACCTTGCATGGTTAAAGGAAAAGGATCTATTCTATTGAATGATAAAATTAGATGTGATAATGCATACTGGGTAAAAGGACTGAATTACAATTTGTTGAGTGTGGCACAACTTAATAACTTAGGTCACTGAGTGGCATTTGAAAGAAAGAAGGTGAAAATCTATGATGAAAATGGAAAGCTTGTCGGAATAGGAGGACAATCAAAAGGTAATTTATTTTATCTTGACAATGCTGAGACTTCTTGTTTACTAGTGAAAAATGAAGATGCATGGTTATGGCATAAGAGATTATGTCATGTAAATTTTGATAACATGATTAAGATCAGTAAAATGAGAAAAGTTAGGGGATTGCCTAAACTTGCAAAACCTGATCATGTTATGTACCATCAATGTTAGAAAGGGAAAATGACAAAATATAGTTTTAAAAGTAAGGACTACTCATCTAAAGGAATTTTGGAGTTGGTTCACACCAACTTATGTGGTCCCATGAGAACTCAAAGTTACTATGGAGATAGATACTTTATTCTATTTATTGATGACTATACTAGATTGATGTCGGTTATGTTCTTAAAAGAAAAATCTAAGGCATTCAAACTATTTAAATGGTATAAGGCTAAAGTAGAAAAAGAAACCAGAAAAGAATTGAAATGCTTAAGGTCTGATAGAGGAGGTGAGTTTGTTTCTGATGAATTCACTAACTTCTGTAATGAGCATGGTATAAAAAGATAGGTTTCTGCACCTAGAACACCACAACAAAATGGGATTGCTAAAAGGAGAAACCGATCTCTTGTTGATTGTGCTAGAACACTGATGATTGAGAAGAATGTTGCACAAATTTACTGGAGAGAGGCAGTTAGCACATCTCTATATGTCTTGAACTGAGTTCAATTAAAGAAAGACACAAACAAGACACCCTATGAGTTATGGTTTGGATACACACCGAGTGTAAGTTATTTTAGAATTCTTGGTAGCAAGTGTTATATTCTGAAAGATGATAGGAATGGAAAATTTGACTCTAAAGGTGATGAAGGAATATTCTTAGGATATTCTACTAAGAGTAAAGCTTATAAATGTCTGAACAAAGTTACTAATAAGATGATAGAAAGTGCTAATGTTAAAGTTGATGAGTTTGCTGATAAGAATGATGTAGAAAGCATGAAGGAGCCATAAGACTATGGTAGGTTCACTTATGTTGAAGATCCAGAGTATCTACTGAAGCTACAGGTTGAGTCTACTGAGCATCAGGAAAAAGCTATTGACGATCAACAAATAGAAATCAAGAATCAGGAAGAAGCTACCAAGCAGAAAATTGAACCTGAACAGAATGAAGAACAGAGGAGAGATCAAGTGCTAGCAATATTTGTTAGAAAACACCATCCAGAGAATCAAATCATTGGAGATAAGCAAGTTGGCATGCTGACCCAAAGTAAGTTAAGACAAAACACATGCTTAGTTTGTGAGTTTGAACTAAAGAATGTTAGAGATGCACTTGAAAATGAGGAATGGATAAATTGTATGAATGAAGAAATTGAAAAGAATAAGACATGAACATTAGTACCTAGACCGAGAGATAAAAATGTTATCGGTACTGAGTGGATTTTCAGGAATAAGTTGAATGAGAATGGAGAAGTTACAAGAAATAAAGCAAGACTTGTTTGCAAAGGATATGCACAAGAAGAAGGTATTGATTATGGTGAAATCTTTGCACTTGTTGCTAGATTGGAAGGAGTTCGCATATTACTTTCCTGTGCTGCACATAAGGGATTTAAGGTATATCAAATGGATGTGAAATCAACATTTCTAAATGGAATTCTTGAGGAGGAGGTCTACATAGAACAACCTGAAGGGTTTTTTGATTTGAATCAGAAAGACATGGTATGTAGACTACACAGAGCTTTATATGGACTGAAACAAGCATCGAGGGCATGGTATGAAAGATTACATGCTAATCCGATCAGTATTGGCTTTGTAAGAACTAGTGAAAATAGTAACATGTATATGAAAGGAGATTCTGATGATAAAATTTTTATTGGTGCACTATTTGTTGATGATATAATCTTTGGTGGACAAGATCAGATTTGCAAATATTTTGCTGATGAAATGAGAAAGGAATTCGAGATGTCAATGTTTGGAGAGATTAAATTATTTCTAGGATTGTAGATTATACAACAGAAAGATGGGATTTTCATCACTCAATCAAAATACATTAAAGAAGTATTGAAAACTTTTGGCATGGAAGATGCTAAACCTGTGGGAACACCGATGGTAACTGGCTATAAATTGACAAAGGATGATGAATCTACCGAGGTAAATCAGACTTTGTACCAATCTATGATTGGTAAACTGATGTATGTTGTACACAGTAGGCCTGATATTGCACATTCAGTGGGGATTGTGGCAAGGTTTTCTACCAATCCTAAAGATTCACATATGGTTGTTGTAAAGAGAATCTTGAGATACTTGAAGAAAACAAAGGATTATGGATTATGGTATTCTAAGGAAGGAAAATTTGAACTGATAGTTTACATCGATGCAGATTGGGTTGGAAACATAGATGACCAGAAGAACACAACCGATGGATCATTCTTTTTAGGGGAAAGGCTTGTGACTTGGATTAGCAAGAAACAAGCATGCATTTCTCAGTCCACTGCTGAAGCAGAGTATGTTGATGTTGCTGCAAATTGTTCTAATATTGCTTGGATCAGAAAAGTGTTAGAAGAAATGAATGAGGTAATCATTGACCCGGTGATTATATTGTGACAACACCAGTGCTATAAATATTTCTAAGAATCCTATGATGCATTCAAAGACTTGAAGCATATATCTATTAAGTATCACTACTTAAGGGACCAAGTTCAAGAGAAGCAAGTTCAACTAGAATTTGTAACATCTAAGGAACAACTTGCTGACATCTTTACTAAACCAATACCAAAGGACACATTTGAATATTTGAGAACTAGACTTGGGGTCCATCCCCTATCTACTGGTCACTGAGGTGATCAGAAGATTGCATCAACCTATACTTATCAGAAGATCATTCATGTTGATGTACATATTTCACACTTTGGATTATGTCTAAGGTTGTGAAAGTTTGTAGAAGCTGGAACAAATTTTTATTTTTTTTAGTACACTGAAGGTACATGATATGAACTGAACAACAGAAGAATACTTGGCTATTTAGAGCTATTTTCTTTGGCATTGTTGTCAAAGGGAGAGAAGTTTGGATATGAAAATGTAATCTCAAAAGGAGAGAGGTCAGTGAAAGGGAGAGTTTGAATATTTGTTGCTGAGAACAAGAATATGAGAGCTGAAAAGATCAAATCCGTAAGGAGAGTCTGCACTTGGAATGCTGTTATGTTTTGTAGTGATTAAACATATTAAATTTGATCTTATTGAGCTACAACATTTACTTGCATAGTTGTAAAATACATGTTTGGTATGTGTATGGCATATTTTTCATATTGCTTGTGTTTCCATCAATGCCAAAGGGAGAGATTGATGAACTACAACTGATTGAATATATGAATGAACTGAAGAAACAATGATTAGAGATCACCGAGTAATGAAATTATATGTAAGATGATTAAATCAGTCAATATATTGTCATTGATGTCAACTAGTCTTGACAGTACTTATCATGGTAGTTACAAACATTTGAACATCTGTTGAGGAAGAAAAGATGAAGAACTGAGATATCTACATGAGAAAAAGATGGATATGACAGATAAGGATAAGGTAGACATTGGGTAACTTATTGATGAGTCTATAAATTTATATTGTTGACTTGAGCATGTTACATTAATCTATTATGAAGAAGAGAACTGAAATTGAACAAGACAATGTGGTCGGTAATTGAAGATTTCTGTATACACTGAGCCAATGCAGTATATACCAACTGACAGTATTAACCAAGCTAGTTTAACTAGTTATCACTGACGCATTACTATATTAACTGAGAATGGTTGAAAACATTAAATGCTAAGATCAACCGACTGAATATGATGAGCTAGATATTGTTATGATTTCGAGATTAAGGATTAAGTTTTTTATGAGATCCATAGCTGACAAAATTCAAAGAAGATCTAAAGGATGAGATTGAAATGCGTTAATGACACATCTGCCAAGGAAGGTTTAAGAGGAAAAAATGGACAAAGGAGATAACGTGAAAAAATCTAATGGATGATATGAAAATGGTTTACTTGTCTATATAAGAGATATGAGTTTCATTATTGAAACATGTCAGAAGAAGAAGATGGCATAGATATCACATGAAGACTATTCATGCATGCCCAATCAAACTGGTTATTGCTGAGCTGCAAAGTTAACCAAGCGTTAGAGAACTATTTACTGAGTGACAGGAAGTTGATGAATATTGAAGAAGTGAATTTGATTAATGATTAGAGGATTTGTATGGGCTTAGCATAGATCTGGATATCTACAATTGAGTTTTATTTGAGTCAAATCATATTGTATTAGTTTAACCATTGATTCAAAAAATCTCTTAATCGAGTGGACTTAACAGTCTTTTATTCTGCCCTATGTCATTCAGAGAATGTACATTGTTATCTTATTGACCCCATAGTGAATGCTGGTCAAAAGTTAATGGTTAGTGTTAAATCCTCTAACAAGGTCACACCTAATAGTGTGTTTGTAACCTTTAAAGGGTTGGCTCTTCACCGAGCTCACTTCAGAAGAGTGAATTATTTTGGGTTACCAGGCCCAGGTGGTTTTTCCCTTAACGGGGTTTCCACGTTAAATCATTGTGTTATGCGTTACTTGTGATGATTGTTTTTCTATCATACTTTACATACTACATAATTGATTTGGTGAATAATCACAGTTAGCTATTCACTGGTAATCGGTAAAAGTGAACAAACAGATTGATAATTTATGTTACCGAGCTACATAATTTGTTGGAATTATTTTATAAGGTACATCTTTGTATTTGGGACTATAGGATAACTGATCTAACTGATTTGCCCCCCCTCTCAGTTATTCTAACAAATGGGGGTGTTAGTGTAATTAAATATCCCTATTTACACTTTACTTAAGTTTACTTAGGATAATGCATAAATACATATTAGTTTTCATGTAGACACATACGAGTTTGCATTTTATTTTAGCACATGGTATAGGAGAATTCCACTTTAGGTGGTGATAGTTGTTATCTCATTCCACTTTATGAGTGAGATTCATCTTTAGTGATCTTATCACATTATCATCCTCTCATTGTTGCACATGTTGCACATAATTTGTTGTACAATGGAGGATGATCCACCTTTGGTGGACACGTGATTCCACCTTGTTTGGTTTATAGGTTATCACTTGCATATATCCTAGTTATCATACATTGCCTATATATTCAGACACATCTACTTTGCATTTATCAATTGGACATCAATTGTATCCATTATTATTTTGATCATTATTGAATCAATCAATTGATCATATTATTTTTATTATCTCTCTTGTGCTATCAATTGAGCTTCTAGATCTTGACATTTTCATTCTTTGCCTTAGGCTATATATATATATATATATATGGAAAAAGGAAAACCTCCTCATCTCTATTTGATAAAACCATTTAATTTAATGCCTTGTCAAATAAATAAATAAATAAATATATATATATATATATATATATATATATATATATATATATATATATATATATATATATATATATATTTATATATATATATTTATATTTATATTTAAATGATATATTTATTTTATAACAAAATTATTTTATATAAATATTTAATTAATATAAGACTTCAAAAAAATTATATTTGTAACAATGTTTTTCTTAATTTGTAATATTAAATGACATTATATTATTATAGTTATCATTGGATATTTTCCAATGTGATTGGGAATTTGTGATGTGAGATGGAGGCATTATCTACATCTATATTTTAACTTTAATTTTGTAGTGTTCCTCAATCCCTTTGATCTTAATTGTTTGTAATGGGTAAAATAAGTAATATATCTTGTGTACCAAAGAAAAGGGTTTGTGTTGAAATGGAGATGTCCAAGGATATAAGTTTTTTAAACATCTACAATCCATAAAAAAGGGTTTTTGTATCCAAAGGGACAAATATGAGCTAAAATGTGTTGGTTCAATCTAGAAGATAAGGTTTTTGAGCTTTTTTAATATTTTCTCTAATGAAAAAATAAAGGTCATTTACAATATTTGACTAAGCATCAACACGTCATATTTTTAAATGGACCTTTTTCATGAATTAGAAAAAAAATCAAGAATGAAAAATTGTTACACCCTTAGCGATATAGTGTACACAGGGTTACGAGTAGTAGGCCTACATTAACTTATTCAAGTTATATGATCATTGTTATAAAATTACTAATGCAATTAAGTCATCCTAGATAATATATTTAGGTACCTAAATTGGTTTAAGTGACAACTAAACTTTATTATCATGATATTGTAAATTATGTTCCTATTGGATATATTTGGAGGTTTTCACCCTTGAAATGCCTTATCATTTTTAATTATTTGTAGCATATTTCATATTACATTCTTCTCTTGTTCAAATTATTTTATTACAAGAAATAATAGACTTGGTTGTGCAAATTGCCAAGTGAACACCCAATTTCAAGGAAGCCCTCCCTCACATGTGGGAGGTTGCCCTCTCCGTCTGCACATTCTGAGAATTAATTACTCATTCATTTTTTCCATTTTATGGGTACCTTGACCCCAGGAGTTGGACAAAATGGAAAAATTGTTGGTGGTGCCCTGGTGACTAAAACTAGGGCAAGAAATTTCATACAAACCTTAGTAGAGGAGCTGATGATTCTAGAAGGAGCGAGATTCATTCTCCAAGATAAGAAAGAGGCTTGTGGCTCAGCACCGATCAACAATGGAGGTAAGGGTCATTCTGCCACCATTATCATTAAGCCTAACCTACAAATGGCTATGGCAATAGGCACAAAGAAATCTAGGCTTAAGGATTTTGTAGTTTTCTTAGCGGCTCAGGACCTTTCTCAAATTCCTTGTAATTTTTTGAATGAATGGATGCATAATGTATGGGGTAAAAGATTAGGGTTCAATTTCTCTTACTATTGCATTTTGTAATAAGGGATTTTTTTTTTCTTAAACCCTAATAGTCAGAAAGAAATAATCAAGAGGCAGTTTTAAAAAATTGGGGCTTATTGTTTTAGGGCCATTTCTTAAACCCCTGAAATCATTCAAGATGAGATTATCACACTTTCTTTCCCTAGATGGATAACTATTGGAAGTCTTCCTCTATTTCTCTAGATTTTGATCCCTTAGGCACTGGAACCTATTAGGAATGTGATTAGAATGGATAAAATAGATACTCTTCTTCCACATATGGATGCTAGGGTTTTAATTTCTATCAATCTATGTTCTATTCATTTGAGCCTTGCAACATGTCCCAATTTTGATGGGAAATCATACATATATGAATGTGATTAGGAAAGGATCTATTGATATTGGTGATGATACCATCAATGATGTGTTGTGTATGTACCTCGCTTGAGCAACAATCTCATTTTCATTTATCAAATCACTCATGGTGCGGCAAGTAAGACTCTGGAGTTCACTAGTGATTCAATTATCAATAGAGACTTTGAGAGTAGAGAAAAAACTCCTATTGAGGTAGTGGATCATGCATCTTGGCTATACTCCCCTTTAGATTTTGTTCCTATTAAGGATTATGATTCTTTAGATGATATGTGGGTTTCCACCTGGAGGAGAACCTTGACTACTTGAACTTGGTTATTCTCATATGATATCTAGTCCCCGAGCCTTGCATTCCATCTCCTCCTATTGAGATTACATCTACTGTTGCTCCTAATGATGCTTGTATTATTATAGTTTTGACTTCTTGTGATTCAACATAATAGGATATACATTGTCTTTTAGACACAACTCCTTGGCATGACTACTTGACAAACATTATAGGTTTTCTTATAGAGTCTTATGTTGCAGATTTAGGAGACACCATTGATGATATTCATCTTCTCTTTGATGTAGATGATCCTTCATTAATTGTTGTGAGGGAACATTGTGACCCTCCTCTTCATTCTCTACATGATCATCCTTCATAGTTTGACACGATTATGGATAGTTTGGACCAATATTTGGAGGAGGTATGTTAATCTTAAGAGGAGACACTCGAGTCTTTGGATCATGTTCTACATTCATTTTCACTAGATCATGGATTGTCCTAGTACTCTTGATTTGGAGGAGGCAACTTTCAACACATAAATGGGGATACTTTAGTAGTTTTTAGAGATTTCATACATCTTGAGATTTCTTCCTGCATTTTTCTTTTAGGATTGGGGAGACTTCATTCATACACCTTTGGTTTTGATTTTTCCTAAGGGGAGGAACATTGGTAGATGTTGTTCTACATCCATTTTGAAGTATCTACCGGTGGTGTACATTTTACATTGAGGAGGGGCTACTTGGTCTCTCTTCTTCTCTCTTATAGGAGGGACTTTTTCTCACATAGGGTTTTGTCCTCCTCATTCTTCTCTAAAGTTGTTTTGTATCTCCATCTCTCTTTTAGGGAGGATATTTTTCCCACTAAATTTTCTCCTTTTCTCCATTTGTGAGAAATTGCATTACATTTGTACATGGGTACCTAGCTTAGTTGCACCATCCTAAAAATTAAGCACCCTTACTAGGTGCTCATTTTTAGCCCCATTTTAGTATCTATGAGTTCCCACATTGATTTCACGTCCTTGTAGACCTTTTGCATCCTTCAAATAAACATTATTTGTTCAAAACTTGAGAATGGTTCTAAATTCTATGCATGATTTTCCATTTTTTCATCCTATCACATAATTTATCTTCCACATAGGTCCTTTACATGCATTTTTGAATCTCAAGACTTGCCCTAATTTTCAGGCAGGCTATGGATTTCAACACCCTTTCTTGGCATTAACCCTTGGGTCCTAGCAAAAATGTGCCTGGACAAGGTCAACCTAAGTTGGCCTTGTCATAGGGCATTACTTTTTAGTGGGCTCCAGGTCCGATGCGTGGTTTAATCTTTTAGACCGTTAATTGGGGTTGGCCTTGAGAAATCTGAGCCCCGAAATGTATAAAAGGAGACCTCTCCCTCTCATTTTCACATCCATTAGCCATCCATTATTGTGTGAGATATCTTCATGAAATCATTATCAAGAAATCTATTGTGCATTCAAGCAAGCAAGCAAGCATCCATTACTGAAGACATCCATTATCAAGCATTCAAGCCCATCAAGAAATCAAATGCAAGGAAGCCATCAAGCATTTCAAGTCTTCAATCCATCATTTTCAACATGCATTCAAGGAATTTCCTTCCATAGATCTAACTTCTTTCCCCATTGGAGGTCAAGCAAAGGAGTTTACAATCAAGGGAGGAGATCTACATTCATCCATCAAGTTTTCTTCTTCTCTTTCTTCATCAATCCAACATTGTGGAAAATTACAACATCCATCATTCAAGGGTTTGGTTTCCTGATTTCCTCTTGGGTTTTTGTGGAGTCCAAGCTATTGCATCAACACTTTTGATCATCTTCAAAGAGGCATTGCATCATTGAGGTATAAGGTGATTTATGTTTCATATCTAGATTACATTTCATATTTCCTTATGCAACTTCAATTCAATTTCAAGGTTAATTCCTATATAGGGGATTGACCAAGGAAAGCCTCTTTCCACAACAATTTCCCCTTCTTTTTGTGTGCAAGAACATGTTTTCAGAGTTTCAGATCTAAATTTTTAGAGTTATAGAACCATTAACTAACCCTTCACATAATTTACCAGATTTGAAGTCTCTAGGAAAAGGCCTACTTGGGTTGGCATAGTCCTGAGAATCTATGGTTTTCATAGTCAGAAGATACATGTGTTAGGATACCAAATCCATAGCCATTTTGAATCCTGATAGTTTTGTGATAGTCAAATCTAGATCTAAAGCTCATTCCTCCTCTTCTCTCTTCAAGGTGAGTTCATTCTTCTTTTCATCTTACATTTACTTTTATGCATCAAATCTGAATATTACATCTTGTTAGTAGTCATTTTCTTGGTCATAGCATCAATTCCTTTCATATATTTACACATCTCATCACACACATTGTAGACATGAAAAATTGGCAAAAGGCTTAAATCAATCAAAAGGTGCAACCAAATCATCAAATAGCATGAAAAATCAATAAATGGAACAAAGGCAATTCAAATCAAAGGAAAATTCAATTAAATAATTAAATGATTAAATAAAGCTTGAAAAGGGGAAAAACACTACGAAATTGATTAAATTCAATTAATGACATAGTTGTTGAAATGAAAAATCAAAATGAACCTCTTACCCTTCATGGCTAAATTTAATTACTTTAATTAATTAATAAATACTAATTTCCCTCAACAAAGCAAAAAGGAGACAAAATGGACACAAATCACTCACTTTTGTTGAAATGGTCCAGCCTTTTGAAACCATTTAAATGATTGTCCCCTCCTTGTCCCCCCATTTATGGACAAAGCAAAGCCAATTGACCTTACCCAAGCATAACCATGGTTATCTCACTCTACCCCCTACCCTTGGGAAAATCTTATATATTGAAGGCATTTAGAAGCATAATTCATCCACTCCATATCTTTGAATTGTAGCAAAGCTCTGGCAATTTGCATCCACATCACTCACTTATCATTTTTCATTGCTAATTAGCTTAAATTGCTTTGATCATAGTAGATTGTTCATCAAATAGAGCTAGAATTTGATAAAATAGATCTAAATTTGCATATCATATAGCTTAATTCTCATCTTTAGAGTGTCACTAGTGAGGATCATAGCTGAGAGCCTCATTTACCACTTTATTTTAGAGATCCATGAGATATTTAGATTAATTGTGCATTATTTAGATTAGTTTGCTTTGAATAGTGTAATTGTCTTTTAAATCTTGTTATTTCATGAAGGTGTAAAACTCACACACACAAATGGCACCCACCGTGGGGCTCTAGGCCTCAAATTCATCATTATTTTCATGTTATTTGCAAAATTTAGGCTAGAATTACATGAATTTGCTCGCTGTTTGCAGGTTACAGAGAAGAAATCACGCCTGCTAGTAAAGAAGTCACGCCTAAAGCAAAGAAATGTCGCAGATGCCGAATTAAAATATCACCTACAGTCTGAACTCTTATGCGTTTTAGCCTGCAGAATCATGCTTTTGTGAAAGAAATCACGCATTCAGAAATTAAACTCTCACATTTTGGATAAAGGATTGATGCCTTTGGTCATTTAAATGTCGTTTAATCAGACTTAAAAAGCCACGGCCGAGGAATCATTTTACGTCTGGTGTGAAGGGAGTACTCTACTTTATCGATTTAATTTCTCGCTATTGTCATTTGAAATGTCGCCTTTGATAAATTAGATATCACTTTTATAGCATCAGTTGTCACGTCTGATAAAGATTTCATGCGTAGATAAGATTTGATATCGCACCTGGTTATTTTAATCTCGCTTGAGCCCCGCAAGGTGACGCTCACAGTTAAAGTAATCATGTCTTTGCCAAATTAGATCTCACATATAGTGTAGACAATGTCGCCTGGCTGCACTTTTATATTTTATCAAAATAATCACTGTTGTCGCGTCTGGTAAAGATTTCACATGTAGGTAAAATTTGATATCGCACCTGGTTATTTTAATCTCGCTTGAGCCCCTCAAGGTGACACTCGCAGTTAAAGTAATCACGTCCTTGTTAAATTAGATCTCGCGTACAGTCTGGACAATGTCTCGTGGCTGTACTTTTTATATTTTATCAAAAGTGTTAAAATGATGACTGTATTCTGACTTCACATCCATTTTTTTCTATCTCAGGAGTATGGTCTATCATAAGAAAGTTCAAAAACCAGAGAGAAGGCATAACTTAGAGGAGAAATTGATCGCTAAGAGGATAAGAAAGGAAAACCGGGTACACACCACCTTTGTTCTCAACAATGACTTAGAAAGGGATGTAGAGTTATATGCTAAATACATTGTTGTTGTAGATGCTTACAAACAAAAATACGTATCATTAAATTGGGAGTTTAGTCCCTAAGTTTGTAAAAATTTTGCAAATTTTGAAGAAAAAGAAGGCATAAAAAGCATAATCAAAATTGTAGCATTCTAAGCGTTGATTTTGGTTTCTCCTCACTTTGTTTGTTTGTGCCGACTAATTTGCTGGTGGAGGGAACGTTTCATTAAGGTAAGGGAAGGATTTGGAGAGAAAATGAGAAAATCTACTACTTAAAAATGTGCCTAGCCTTTGCTAGCATCGTTTGAGGTATTTCTCTCATCAAGCTTGCAAACTTCCCTTAAATTGTGGCATTTTCAAAGTTCAAAACATAGTTTAATCATAAAAGGAAAAGAATAAACATTTCAATTCTAAGAACCCCTTTGTCACGGGGTTGAAAAAGAACCAAATTGATTGTGAGTGTTTGGGATAAGGGAAAAGCAATAGGGATATGCTCTTCACTCTTTGAGTGAATCAAATTCCCAAACTTGCTCTACCAAATCCACTTTTCATGCTTTCAAATGAACATGTTTAAAACTTAGTGGGCTCGCCTCCCGAGATTTCCTTAAAAGGGCCGGTGAGAGGGACAGCCCAAAGTGGGATACACTTGCTTTTTCTGCGAGAATCCAACCCACTATAAAAAGAAATGCGTGTATCCTTAATGGGGTGCATGACAAAAGGATTTTAGCTCTTTCAAACTTCCTCTAGTAGTCTTAATAGATTGCACAAAATCGTGCTTCGGTGCGTGTGGGAAGCCCCTTAACATACTTGGGGGATGAACGACTAAGATCTATTTTGAACGGAAAACTTACTACATAATGGTAAAATAGCAAAACTACCTATTAGAGCCATGTTTATGAACCGATTATGTGCTAGGTAGATTGCGTGGAAGCTATTCTTGTGTTTCAACCTGTGAAAATGTTCAAAAATACACACATTAGAGCATTCTAGGGATATGGTACCAAATTGATGTGTGTGTTGAGATTGTTTTTTAATTTTCAAACAAGATATTCCAAAGTTATTGATCAAAACATCATTAAGATTCTAAACCATTTAAAATTGATCAAAAACCTTTACCTTATTCCAAAAACTAGCTTATCAAAAGAAGTCAACATACCCTTAAAGTTTGTTCATGCCTGTTCTTACAAGATCACACTCTATAAAGAAAACATTACAAATAGACGGGACCTACAAACGAGAAGAGCTCCCATTTCTGGAGGATACTTTCATTACTTCACGAGTGATTGAAAAACCCGCTAAGGCAAAGGACACTAACAAGATGTTTAGCGGCACCCTAGGAAATACCGATCCTAACAACCAAGGAAACAACATGAATGGGGGTATGGATCCTAACAACAATCAAGGAAATTCTAATAATGGAGGAAGAGATCCTAATTCCCAAGAAGCAAATTCACAAGGCAAAAACTTACCTCCTCCTCATAATACAAACCTACCCCGAATTGCGGAAGAAGCCACAGATGAAAAGGCGTTAGAGGCAAGACAATGTGCTTATTTCATAGAACTAATGAAAAAGACCATGCGTATGGATAAAGAAAAATACTTCATGGACTTGATACAAATGGGGGTAAAGCTACCTAAAGATTTTGACATAGAACAACTAAAGCCCAAGGAAATAGAAGACCCTATGGAAGCAATAAGGGAACAATTCAAGGCATTACAAATGGAAATCGACAGTTTGAAACAAAACGGGGCTCCTAAGCCTTTCTCTATTGAAACATTATGTCCTTTTCCATTCGATAAGAGTTTGGTCATGGTGCCTTTTCCCATTAATGTAACATTTCCTAAGTATGATAGGTATGAAGGAACATCTGATCCACATGATCATCTTCGGGGGTTTTGTGCATTGAGTCTTGAATTCATGCATGATACAACCTATTTAATGAGACTATTCCCAAGAAGCTTGGGAGGAATGGCCATGGATTGGTTTTCAAAACTACCGTCCGGCATCAAAACCTTTGAAGAATTAGCTTCTAAATTCGTGACTCATTACTCCTATAACATAAAACATGAGGTCACAATGATAACATTATGTAACATGAAGCAAAAAGATGGAGAAGCCTTCCTCACATTCTTACAAAGATGGAGAACTGCATTTGCTAGATATCCAAGAAGTGTACCAGAAAAAGAGAAAATGGATATCTTTATTAACGGTTTAAGCAGCGAATTAAATTATAGACTAAGGATGCAATGTCCTAAAACCTTCCAAGATTTGATTGATAATGGAGTTACAACGGAAGAAATGTTGATTAAGAGTGGAGAGTTGAAATTGTACAAGGAAAATAAGAACAACTCTAACTCCAACAACAACAATACCAACAATAACAACAATCAAAATAAAGGTTGGTACAATAACAATAGCCATTATGCTGCAAAAAATAACAACAAAGGCATTGTTAATGATGGTGTAGTGGAATCCAGCAACTTGAAGGTGATTCCATTTGCCCTTACAAAGACACCAAATCAAGTGAATAATACTAATCAAGCATATAATGCACCTTTCAACAATAACAACAATGCCAATAAGAATAATCAAGGAAACAACGATCAAAACAACAAGTATGATAAGTATTTGAAGCCCACTCCTTCAAGACACTTTACACCCTTGGGAGAATCACTTGAAACTGCATTAAAGGCTCTCATGGCTAACAATGTTATTACATTACCTGCTATTAAGCCTTATGAACCAGACCACAAGCCGGGCTGGTGGGATGCTAAGAATCATTGTGAATATCATAGGATTCAGGGACACACTACAAATGAATGTCTACAATTAAAGAATGTGGTGCAAGACTTGATAGATAATAACATAATCACCGTTGATGGACCCCAAAATAATGAAGATCATATGGCCTTCAAACAATCTTTTTACAAACATGATAAAGGTGAGTCATCAAATGGCAAGAAACAAAGTGCCAATAATCTCAACTTTGTGCCATCATATGATCATATTGTTAAAGCTATAATAATTAATGAACAATCTCAAAAGGAAGCAACAAATGTCATTACAAGAGGGTAGAATTCTAGAATGACTTTACAAGGGATAGTCCCTCAAAACACCAATATCCCACAATCCAACATTGTGGTCAAACAACCTCCTACAGCAACAAGGCCTTATAGTTTGGTGGATCAATTGCAATGTACTCCAGCACAAATCTCAATCTTAGAGTTATTGAAGTTGTCACCGAATCATAAAGAGATTTTAGAAAAAGCTTTAGAAGAGACACATGTTTCTACTACCTTAGGGGAAGAAAAGTTTCAAAATATGGTAGGACATCTTGTGGCTCCTCATTGTCTTTCATTTTCTAATCAAGACGACATGTCTATAACTCATCCTCAAAATTTGCCATTACATATAGAGGTTTTGATCAAAAGGCATAGAGTCAAAAGAGCCCTTATTGATGGAGGGGCTGGTCTTAACATCTGCACATTAAGTCTTGTAAAATCCTTAGGTTTATCTGAGTCTTGCATTGACCCTACAAAGAAAATCACCATAAAAGCTTACAATGAAGCTGAAAGAGCTTCTAAAGGCATGATTGTATTGCCTATCCAAGTGGGACCAGTCAAGAAGGAAACCAAGTGTCAAGTGTTGGACATGAAATTAACCTATAACATCTTATTGGGAAGACCATGGATTCATGAGATGCAAGCCGTCCCATCCACATACCACCAATGCATCAAGTTTCCATACATGGGTGAAGAAATCACAGTTGGAGGAGACTCAAATCCATTCCAATATTGTAATGCACTTAAACCCTTGCATGAATTATACATTCCACATAATCATGAAGGAGTTATTCCAAGAATCACCAATGAAGATACACAAAATCCTCTTCAAGCTAGCTCAACTACATCAACTAAGGGCAAGGAAAAAGTGAGCTACGAGGGTCCAAATGTAATGGAAAGTCCATATTTAGCACCTAAATTGGAGACAGCGATCTACAAACCTACGAAAGAGGAAAAGGAACAAGCTAAAGAAGATCATTACCAACACATGAGTGAGATGATGAACAAATTTGACAAACAATGCAAGATTAGTTCAAAAGGAGTAGGAGAATATTCAGTTTCTCTATTTGACATGCCCATATCTCCCAAATCACATGGTAAACCCTCAAAAGAACATCTTCCACATAAGTATAATTCTTATTTTGTTAGGGAAGATAGCAAAGCAACATGGGATAAGGAAGAAGATGAAGTCCTTCAATGGCTTTATCATGATGAAGATGATACCTTAGACACTCCCATGGAAAGAATTCAGCATGTCAATATACAAACCGAACAATATGGGAAATGATTTGATATTATACAAAAGATGGGATACAAAGGAAGAGGACCCTTTGGTCAAAGAAATAGAGGGTTATTAGAACCTATTGAACTTATTTGGAGGGAAAGTCATGAAAAATCCGAAGTAGGTTTCCAATACAAAGGAGAAAGTTCAAGTCCAATGCATGATTTTCATCCTCAAATAAATGCATTAGAATCCGAAGGAGAGAGTGATGACTCTCAGGATTATGAATGGGATACTTTATCAGAGGAGTCATGTCAAGATAAAGAAGTCATTGCTATACATACTTATGCAAAAATCCCAAAACAAGATGCTCCAATTAATGAAGAACCTCCTATTCAAAGGCCTAATATAGAACAAGCATCTAATAGTGGAGCATGGATAGAAACATTTTGGACACCTTCAGAGGAGGGAAATTCAAACGTTAGTTTTAACCCGCTTGTGGCTTTTCCCACATTGTTTCCCGTAGAGGTTGACAAGGATTCGAGCGAAGGGGACTTTGACCCTGCTTCCATAGATCATCTTGAGGAAGCACACATCATAGATCTAAACGATACAATGTATGAACCCTCAAACGAAGTCATGTCCATAAATCCTATTGATGATACCTTACCCAATAATTCCTTAATTTTCATGCACTCAGACCTCATTGATTGGGATCAAACCGAACCACATGACTTACTTTACTTCCCAAATGACCAAGCAACAAACCAATACCTCAATGCGGTTGAACCCTCTTTCACCAATGAACTCAATGCAGACATAATGACAACAGCAAGGGTCCAATCTCTTAGTCAAAAAAAGAAAAAAAAGAAAAAAAAGAAAAAAAAGAAAAAAATGAGAAGTTCTATTGGTGAAAACCCAACTGTGGCACCATTAGAACCAAAAATAATGAAAATAAAAGACGTTTCTTTTGGTGAAAACCCAACTGTGGCACCATTAGAAAAGAGATTGGATACTTTGCCTGAACATGAAGAAGAAAGGTCATCTATTCTTATAGAACCAATAGAAAAAGTTAACATTGGTACGGAAGTAGATCCAAAGGTCATACACTTGGCTACATCACTTACATCTCTTGAAAGAGAGGACTTTATCAAATTCTTCCAAGAACAACAAGTGAATTTTGCATGGTCATATGCCGACATGCCCAGACTGGATCCTGATTTCATAATGCACCATCTGAATGTTAGACCCGGAGTTAAACCTGTGAAGCAAAAACTAAGGAAAATGCACCCACATGTGGCTCTCCTAGTTAAGGCATAATTGGAAAAATTGTTAAAGGTGGGGTTCATAAGAACAATAGCATACGCTGATTGGATCTCTAACATTGTACCGGTTACTAAGCATGATAAATCTATCCGTGTGTGTACGGATTTCAGAGATTTAAATCTTGCATGTCCCAAAGATGACTTCCCATTGCCAAGCATAGATACCATAGTGGATTTGATAGCAGGTCACGCAATGTACTCATTAATGGATGGATTTAGTGGCTACAATCAAATAAAGATTGCTCCCGAAGACCAAGAAAAGATAGCATTTACTTGCCCTTGGGGTACTTTTTGTTGGAATGTCATGCCCTTCGGCCTTAAAAATGCTAGAGCTACATATCAAAGGGCCATGACAACTATTTTCCACGACATGATGCACACTTTCTTAGAAGATTATGTGGACGACATTCTAGTAAAATCCCACAATAGAGAAGAACATTTACAAATCCTAAGAAAAATATTCATTCGGTTAGAACAATTCAAAGTTAGATTAAACCCAAAGAAGTGTGCTTTTGGTGTCCAATCCGGCAAGTTATTGGGTTATATAGTACATCAAAAGGCATTGAAGTTGACACTGAAAAAGTACAAGCCATTCTAGAGATGGAGATTCCAAGAAACATTAGCCAAATGAGATCACTACAAGGAAAGATTCAATCAATAAGGAGATTTATATCTCAATTAGCAGAAAAGTGTCACTCCTTCACTAGATTGCTACACAAGGACACAACATTTATGTGGGATGAAGAATGTGATAAGGCCTTTTCTATTTTGAAGACTTATTTGATAAACCCACCTATTCTTATGTCACCTATCAAGGGCAAAGAACTGTTGTTATACATATCAGCCACAGAAAGGTCTCTAGGCATATTGTTGGCACAAGAAGATGAGCAAGGAAAAGAAAGGGAAATCTACTATCTTAGTAGAACCTTAATAAAATATGAACTAAATTATTCATTCATGGAAAGAGCATGTCTAGCAGTGGTCTTTGCATCTCAAAAACTAAGACATTATATGTTGATGCATAAGATCAAATTAATTGCCAAGATTGATCCTCTCAAATACTTGCTAAGTAAAACTGCCTTAACAGGTAGAATAGCAAAATGGGTCATGATCCTAAGTGAATTCGACATTGAATATGTTGATAGAAGAGAAATTAAAGGACAAGTGATAGCAGATCACTTAGCAGATAACCCAATGGAGTCTACACAAACCATTCAAATTGAATTTCCAGATGCAGTAATTGTCAACATAGAAGCAAAGACATGGAAATTATATTTTGATGGATCTTATACACAAGGAGGTTCTGGAGCAGGTATATTATTGGTTACCCCTCAAGGGTACACCATTCCAAAGTCCTATAAACTCTTATTTTCGTGCACCAATAACATAGCAGAATATGAGGCATTAGTCATTGGCATCAAAATGGCTTTGGAATGGAATATTGCAGAATTACAAGTGTATGGGGATTCCCAACTCATAATCAATCAGGTTAATAATGAACACAATACCAAAGATATAAAATTGATGAAATATAAAACCTTGATTGATGGATGGAAGAAGTACTTTTCTTTGATCACATTTGAACAGATTCCAAGAGAAAAGAATAGAGCAGCAGATGCCATGGCTACCTTGGCTTCCTTATTACAAAAACTAGATCAAAATGAGAAGTATGAGTTCTTGGTGGAAGAGTTGGTAAAACCGGCATTCAACCTTCCTGACACCCAAATTGTTTCTCTTTTACATGGACATGACTCTCCTTGGTATGGACCCATCTATACTTACCTTAAAGACCAAGTACTCCCCATAGACCAAACTCATGCCCAAAAATGTAACTTCATACGCCAAGCCGCCCGTTACCTAATCCTTTCAGACACATTGTATCATAAGGGTCTTGATGGGACGTTACTTAGATGTTTAGAGGAAGAAGAGTCTAAGTTAGCTTTACGCGAGGTCCACGAAGGCATTTGCGTGTCACACTCAAGCGGTCTTAATCTAGCTAAGAAAATCCTTCGTTTAGGGTACTTTTGGGCAACATTAGAAAAGGATGCTTGTCAATTTGTGAAGACATGTAGCAAATGTCAATATCACGGTAACATGATACATGCACCGGCTCAAGAATTACACCCATTCATTACACCATGGCCTTTTTATCAATGGGGTTTTGACTTGATTGGAATCATACATCCTCCATCTTCAAACAGACACAAGTATATCATCACAGCAACAGAATACTTCACCAAATGGGTGGAAGCAGTTCCATTAACAATAGCAACCGGCAAACAAATTTCAATGTTCATATTGAACCACATAATTTGCTGCTATGGTATTCCACATGCCATTATCACGGATAATGGGAAACAATTCAAAAATCAGGATATTGATGAACTTTGCATGACATTCCACATTACACATCATTCGTCATCCATTTATTATCCACAAGGCAATGGCCAAGCTGAAGCAATGAACAAAAATATTCTCAAGATATTAAAAAGATCAGTTAACAAATCAGGAAGAGATTGGCACGTGCAAATAAATCCCGCACTATGGGCTTACAGAACTAGTATCAGAACACCTACAGGAGCCACCCCATTCTCTTTAGTTTATGGAACCGAAGCAGTTCTACCATTAGAAGTTGAAATTCCATCTCTACGGGTTTCATTAAGAGGATTGATCACTGATGAGGATTATAGGATTGCCAGACTGCAACAATTGGAATTGTTAGAGGAACACCAGATTCAAGCTTATGAGCATTTAAGAGTTTATCAAAACAGGATTTCACGGAATTACAACAAACACATCAAACCAAGAACTTTTCAAGTAGGAGACTTGGTATTAAGAGAAAATCCCAAAAATCAAGCTGAAAGGGAAAAGCAAGGAAAGTGGGAAGCTAATTGGATAGGCCCATTTGTGATAGTGTCATCCTTTGGAACTGGAACATATAAGTTATCAGATTGTAATGGTGAAGAGTTACAAGAACCCATAAATAACATTCATTTGAAGAGGTTCTACACCTAAAGCAGATGAAAGAGTATACAGAGTATCAAATGAGAGAGCATCATAATTATTGTACATAGTTGAAAAGAGACCTTGAAAATACAAAAACATTTGAAAATGGAAAATCCAAAAAACATTGGAAAGGAAGAAAGATAAAAAACAGTGGAAAATTGAGCATGAAGAAAGCAAAAAAATTTGAAAAACTATCTCTTGGTGAAAACCTAGCAATAGGCACCTCGGTAAAAAAAAGAAAAAAAGAAAAAAAAAAGAAAAAAAGCACCCAAAGGTGAAAACTTGGCAACAAGCACTTTTGGTTTCCTTAAGTCATTTCTTTCCTAGTCACATGTGTACATAATGCATCTCATCATCCCATTTGTCCAAACGTTCATTGCATCTGTCATTTGTACATAGTCATAATAACATTTTTAGCATCATCCTTTGCATTGCCCAAAAGTTGTCAAAACTGATACATTAAACACTTGGGGGCAGCATAAAAAAGATCGGAAAGTGGGTACCTCAAAAAGGATTCAAACGAGCAACATTTAGTCACAAGCAGAAAGGGATCAACAGTTTCAGAAGAGAGATCAGATTTTTGTAAACCTTTGATTGATATCATTGTTTACTAACCAAGAAGTTGACTACCACAACAAATCCTTGAGCCTAAATTGACTTATTATTCAGGATTAAACATCAAACATCATTCCATGATCAAAACACTTGGAAATATTATTTGAAGATCAGAAAACAATGCAAAACACCTAGATAGATTCTTTTGAAAAGTTGGTTAAAAATCTGTTTACTTACATTAATTCAATTTGTATCAAGTCTTTTTAGCTAATCAATGATGTTTTGACTAGATTGGCAATGATGGAGACATGATATTTTTCTTGACTATGAAGTGAATGTTTGGAGGAAGATTCATTGCCTTATGAGAATTCATCTAAAGACATGGTCATCAAAGAACCATCGAGGATTATCTTATAAAACAATGAGTTAACTTTTGTTTGTTTATGCAACCGGATACCTTGATATTTAGATTCTTCATATCTAAATGCCAAAATCCACTTGCAACATAGAATCTGACAAAATTGATATTTGTACTCTCATGATTGTTTGTAATCAGTGATAGTCATATCGATGAGACCGATGGGAAAGCAAAACGAAGGTTACCATATGAGTAATAAAAAGCGATATTCATATCATCATGTCAGTGGGCAGTGGTGATTGTATCGACTTTCCGGTCCTAAGTGCTCAATGATGAAAATATATCCTCAAGGCATTTCTTTGCTAAAACTAGTGACACTTAGGTTAAAATGCATTCATAGAAAAGATAATTGCATTCATAGAAAGGTTAAAATGCATTCTCATGTTAGAATAATTGCACATGCATTTTTTTCCCAAGGGCTTCATTTCGCATCAAAAAGGGGGTACATACCATCATCAACAAGGTCAAATCAGCAAGGACAACATCACCTCAATATCATCTTTCTACAATAAAAACATGAGATTATACTTTTTGCATTCATTCCATACCATTAATCATTACATAGATATACCATCGAGGAAAAGAAGGAAATAACCATTTACATGTGCATACATCTAGACAGCGATACAGATTGCATACATGAGCAAATAACACAAAAACAAAAAAAATTGCACCCATACATGAAGAAAGAAATGCATCCATCTATCTATATCATATAGAAGATACATTGCATCCATAAACACATCCATCCAAAACAAATGCATTAGATACACACATATAGCAGCATCTAAAGGTAATCTCATATATCATCAAGTAAAATAGGAAAGATCATAAATGTCCTCATATCACACGTCTACTCAAAACTCAACGCATCTAGTATAACAATGATATCATAAATCAATTCTATAATCGCCCATCAACAGGGGCATCAATGTCAAACAAGTATCAAAGTACAACTGGAAGGGTAACACCAAGGTCACAAGAATATGATACAACATCAAGTATCTCAACATCAATACACAACTGATCAACAAGAATACTCATAGCTCAACTCTCGTCACCACTGGGAGGAGGTCCTGGAGGAGGCTGTGGAGGAGGCTGTGATGGAGGCTGTTGAGGCAGCTGAAGAGGCGTCTGACCAACCATAGCAACAAGGAGAGGAACCAATGGAGCCAGACCTGACACTAACTGCTGAATCATCGAAGACATCTGTGATACCTCTGTCCGTAACGCTCCCACATCTGCTAGCAGCTGGATAGTACTAGAACTCTCACCAACCTCATAGGTACTCTGAGGATCACTTGTATCTATAGGAGCCTTCCCCCAATCACAGGAAAAAGCTACTGGCATCTTTTGTGCACCTGTATCCTGACCATCCACGGTAGCTTGCGGTAATCCCGCTCCCGTATCCTGTCCTAACACTGAATCCTGCCTAGCAGCCCTCACATGGTCCTGACGATCTACTCTCTGTCTCTGTGATACTGCAGGAGGAGAAGGAGGAGGAGGTGGTGCCTGTATATGTATATCTCTCGCTCGTCCTCTGAGTCTAATCACCACCCTACCTCATGGTCTACCTCTGCGTCTCTTCCCACCACCGGCACCATCATCATCATCATCTCTCCCATGCACTGGCTCTACAGGGTCTGTAAATCGAGGCATAGGATGCTCCATCAACCAATCCAGATACTCCTGAGTAACCCTGGCATCTCTAATATGTAATCTCATATCCCAGTCCATAAAACCAAGCCACGATATCTGCTCAATAGCATCATCATATGAAGGCATGTGTCCCCAAGTAACCCTCTCTACACTAGAACGAGCATAAACTGCAGATCCCTGAGGCATAGGCTGAATTCGCCCAAACTGCCATAGCACTCTACCTACCAAAAATCTCTCAAGGACAGAATCAATCCTGCCGATCATCCATCGAGGAGTAAAGATGTACGGTAACTCCAAGCCATCCTCTCTCCAATCCTCAACATCGACATATGGTCTCTAATAGACCTCATCCATATCATCAATTTGATGCCACCAATACTCCAAATGTCCCAAGTGATGCTGTGTCACCATCCTAGTGTACTACCACGCAAGAGGATACCCGAAAGGTCGGTCTCGCTTTGATATCGGATGACTAACTGGTAAGTGCTCCCATATCCAAAGCTGCAAAATATGAATCCCAGCAGATAAAGCAGCCTATCTCCTATAAACCACCTCATGCAGATCATGGTATAGCTGTGCAAGCACACAAGATCCCCAATCAAATCATCGAGGCTGATGAAGCAAGTCCTCGATAATCCTGCCCCAACCCACTGAAAACCCGCGACCCCAACGATCAGGTAGTAACATGCCACCAATAATAGCACCTAACATTGCTGGTAAAATAGGAAATGAAGCAAACTGAGGCCATAGGATGCAATCATCACCAATAGAAGGATCTCTGAATACTCATCGACAATAGGTCCCATCATACACTGCATCATAATATACTATCTCCCCATGTGTCAGGATCCGCAGCAACCTATACACATCCTCAGGAGTGATGGTCATCTCTCCTTGTGGCAGCCAGAAAGTGTTTGTCTTAGAGTGCCAACGCTCTACGACAACGGTAATCAAACCTCGGTTCATCTGGAACCAAGGAAGCTCTAATACACATAACAAACCACAATGCCTAATCAATCACCTCTCAGCGTCACTCAACTGCTCTCTAAGCTCCATCACCCAATGTGGTACGGTTCGGAGGTACAGAATAGGGAACATCCTCCTGTTTAATCAAAACAATGGAATCACATGAGTAACTTAATGTCAGGAAATCAAACAATCAATCACAGTCATCAATTTAAATATACCTATCAGACCTACCAATCCTAACTCTAAGCATTAAGGAAGGATGATCCTAGTTTTATGTCTCTAAGCATTTGAGAATAAAATGAATGGACGATTAGACCCATGACCTATCATTCGTGATGAAGATTGATTTACCTTATCCTTCGATATTATAGTTACCAATGTCCTAATTCGTTGGTGAAATCAAACAAGGGGAACACCCTAAGTGAACATTCGATCAAATTCATTGAAGTGATTGATATCAATTAGGTTGACGCAATCGAGCAATCAGACGTCATAACAAAGTCTCAAGCAACGTAAAAATTTTTTTCACTTACGCGACTTTTCTTTCAGGTGTAATTTCTTTTACCAGAGGCGACATCTAATTTGTCATACGCGTGATTTTAATCATCCGCATGACTTCATTTGACAAACACGATATAAGATGTACCCAAGGCGACATTTTATTATCTAGGGTTTTTCACGTGACAAACAATTAAAATGTTTAAACCCTAAGCGATACCAAATTTTCAGCATGCGATAAAAGATTTTCTATAGGCGTAAATAGAGCTACGGAAGGCGATACTAAATTTTCAAGAGACATTTTATTTTTTCAAGCGTAACTAAATTGCACGGAGGCAACATTTCTTTCCTAAAACGCAGAATTAAAATTTTAAAATGCATTAAATGAAGTCATAAATGTAGTTCTAGAAACAAGAGAAAAATTTGAATGACATACCGGAGGACCATAGTTCGCTCTCCGACCGAACCGGTGCGCTCTCTCAAACCGATGCTCGCGATGTGGGACCACCATCATGTAAAAAGGGCTAAAATCAGAGCTAAAAATCTCAAAAGGGAAAGGTGAAAATGAATAGTAAAATGAGGGGTTTTACCCTATTTAAGGTGAAATTGGCCCTAATAAAGACTTAAAACACACTTTGGACCTATTATATGACATCTTCATTAGCCGGGGCATAAATCAAACTTGCTTATTTCTTTAAAATGGTATCAGAAATCAAAACATATTCCAACTAATCAAAATTTTTCAAATCAAGGAATCAATATGTTTTATTTCTGAGGGGGCATCAGAGTATCAAATTGGCATCACATAAAAAAAAAACATTTATCAGTGGGGCATATCATATCAAAATATCATATCAGTATCATATCATATCAATTTCATATCAGGAGGCAAATCTGTATCAGATCAGTTTACCATATCATATCAAACCTATCAACATATCAGAAATCAGTGAACCCAGGACCTATCATCAAACCAGGACCCATATCATATCAGAGGCATCAGAATCATATCAGCACCATCATCAGAGGTACATCATCATCATCAGGAAGTACATCAATCAGAATGATCAGAGGCATATCAAAACCAGGACCTGAATCAGATCATCATACTAAGAGAATCTTTGAATCGGTGTTCTTTGCACATCGATCCAAAGAGGGGCATTTGTAGACATGAAAAAATTGGCAAAAGGCTTAAATCAATCAAAAGGTGCAATCAAATCATCAAATAGCATGAAAAATCAATAAATGGAACAAAGGCAATTCAAATCAAAGGAAAATTCAATTAAATAATTAAATGATTAAATAAAGCTTGAAAAGGGGAAAAACACTACGAAATTGATTAAATTCAATTAATGACATAGTTGTTGAAATGAAAAATCAAAATGAACCTCTTACCCTTCATGGCTAAATTTAATTACTTTAATTAATTAATAAATACTAATTTCCCTCAACAAAGCAAAAAGGAGACAAAATGGACACAAATCACTCACTTTTGTTGAAATGGTCCAACCTTTTGAAACCATTTAAATGATTGTCCCCTCCTTGTCCCCCCATTTATGGACAAAGCAAAGCCAATTGACCTTACCCAAGCATAACCATGGTTATCTCACTCTACCCCCTACCCTTGGAAAAATCTTATATATTGAAGGCATTTAGAAGCATAATTCATCCACTCCATATCTTTGAATTGTAGCAAAGCTTTGGCAATTTGCATCCACATCACTCACTCATCATTTTTCATTGCTAATTAGCTTAAATTGCTTTGATCATAGTAGACTGTTCATCAAATAGAGCTAGAATTTGATAGAATAGATCTAAATTTGCATATCATATAGCTTAATTCTCATCTTTAGAGTGTCACTAGTGAGGATCATAGCTGAGAGCCTCATTTACCACTTTATTTTAGAGATCCATGAGATATTTAGATTAATTGTGCATTATTTAGATTAGTTTGCTTTGAATAGTGTAATTGTCTTTTAAATCTTGTTATTTCATGAAGGTGTAAAACTCACACACACACACATTCCACATCTCTTTAAGGAAAGTAAACCCCAATTCCTTCACTCTCATTTGGATCTTGCTTTAGCACCCTTACATCCATCTTGGGTTGTGCTAATATTATTTTCTTGAGGGTGAGCCTTTGGAAGCATACTTACTTTCCTGAATGTACACCCCCAAAATTTGGTGAGTGATCTATTATTCTCTAGATAGAATTGCTCACTATTTTCTTATGTACAATAGCCTAATAGTTGGGTCCCACATTGCATTATGTATATACATTCTCCTTAAATTATACTTAAAGGGAGGTGTTGGTGTGTTTAATTATTGCACCTACTAAGTCATTCTCCTAGATTCTAGACATATATATTACTTAAGGTTACCTAGGGGTCACATAGGAATGATTAGGAGTATTTTCACTTTAGGTGGTGTTATCATGTTATCACATTCCACTTTATGTGTTGACTCCACCTTTAGTGCACTTATCACTTTATCACCTTCCACCTTTTGTGGATGTGTTCCACAAACATCTTTCCACTTTGGAGAGTGATCCATCTTTAGTGGACATGTGGCACTTTCACTTTTCCATCTTATGTGGGTGATGTCATAAGCTTATGACACTATTAATAATCATTTTCCTTCCTATGTTTTTGTTTATAACTATACAAACAACCCAAAGCACACAATGCATTTACCATTGTTCAGGCTTTATCTTTTAGAGGTCAAACAGAGGCCCTTCTAACATATCTTTTTTTTTCTTTTGCTTAAGGACTTTCTCACTCATCAGAGACGTGTCGTGTTCGCAAAACTTTGGAAGCGATGGCCAGGAGGTTTCTTGCTAGAAACTCCGTTGTTGTGACACGTGTTGGGGATGAAGTTTGAGACTAGGTTGCTACTGTCTGTTCAATGGACATCATGGGTTTGGGTGATTCTTTTCTGTCTTGAGACACATGTTCGGTGCTTAATGTTTCTCTTTTGCTAGCTTGACGATGGTGGTTCTTTCCTAATTGTTAAAGGCATGACGGGTCGAGGTGGCACTTTTTATGGTGCACACATCATGATGGGAAAATATTTTCTTGTTAGAGAATTGAGTATAAGAGGGGGAATTTGTTCTATTTTATGGGTTGGCTAGTTTGATAATAGAGAATAGATAACTAGGTTATCAAAGACACTATTATTTTCAGTATTGTTGAAGACAACTATCTGCAATACTTTGTTTCTATATTGTTTATGTTAATTTGGAAGATTGATTGTGCTCAACTGAGACTTTTAGGTTTTGAATTAATACTAAATATCTTGGACATTTATGTCATTTCAAGCATATAATTATCTTGTTTAGACTTTAGCATTTTCATCTATGGAATCATCTCTAATTTTGGTCCATGTTTGATACTCTTCCAATTAAGGGCGATTTTGTATATGAGATTGTTTCTTCTCTGTGCAATGCTAAAAGTTTATAGATGAATAGGATTGTTTCAGAGGTATTTATTGTTTTATGGCTTCTATAGATACACCCATGAGATGATATGAAAATTATAATCTGTGTTTATTCTATTTTCATTTCAACAATGAAGGGATTGTGGTATATTATACCAAAATACAAGACAATACATGTTTTCTAATATTTGTGATCAAGTTTTCTTTATTGGTTAGTTTTTTGAGTTGTTGTGAAAAGATGTGGTGCATCACCTCAGTGTAACTTTAATTTAGTTCTCTTCCCTTTCCAAAAGCCTCTATTTGTGAAGAGTCAACTTCTCAATCTCAGAGGTTGTTTTGAATGGTAGCATTTTAGTCCCACACAATTCGAACTTCCCATAAGGTCTATTATCTTTCTGTGTTGCAAAATTCAAGATCAACAATTTACACCTTGGTCTACTTAACCAAGGGGTCTCCTGTGTACTATTATTGATTCCATTGCACTCTTGGTGAGAACACAATTTATTTTTGTCATATTTATTCTCTCTTGTTATTGTGCTTTCCATTTGGCTTCTCGATCTTAGTTGGATATCACTTTTGTCATGCTCTATTTTTTCCTATCTAATCCTCCTTGCAAGTGTGAACTTAAGTCGCCTAAATTAATATTTGATCAATTGGTCTTCTGTATCTTTCCCACCTAAGCCCAGCAATATACACATTTACATGATTTATTGCGACATTCTTACATAAAAATAACTCATTTGCATTCATATTGGACATCGAAGAATATCTCCCACACCTACGTCTACACATTGAAGAAAGATATTTCATTCTAAAAACATTTAAAAGACTAATGGATAGCAACACATTTGAGTTTGGTATTTGAAAAAATAGTGAACTTTGTTTCTAGGCAAATTGAGTATGGGCTTCAAACGTACTTTCAATTCCCTGATTTGGAGTCCTTGAATGGCTTGACATCACAGAGAATTGTGGATTTCAGTAATTGCAAGCTATAAACTGTACTAACCCCCTTAGGCGAGAAATCATAATCCACTTTTAAGATTACATAGAAGGCAGAATTTAGAAATTGTCAAAGAACGAATTCACAGCGGCTAACCAGATCGATGAACACAATCCAAAGCATGGTAGGGAAGAACACTTTGATTCTAGTCCATAGATTTTACTACTGTGAACATTTCTTGATCTAAGTAGAAGTAGACTGACTAGCGCTGCACAACTTTTCACATTTATAAGATGCCATTGCCATCCACTGCTAATCTCAGTCTCGGAGCATCATGGTGGAGGCGGCTCTGCACATTCTGCTTAATAAACGCAACCCCCCTGAAGATTACTCTACATACCTTAAACTATTGCAAACCTGTATTCTTAAGAACGCGCTTTCACACGGGAAACGAGTCCACTCTTTCATTGCCCACAGGCGATTTACATTTGCTACGTGCACAACTTTTTATAATAAGCTTATTGACATGTATGTCAAATGCGGAAGTTTGGTTGATGCTCGAAAAGTGTTTGACAATATGAAGGAACGAGACACAGTCTCATGGAATACGACTATTGCAGCGTACAAAAGACATGGGTATCCTCACGAAGCGGTCACACTGTTTCACCAAATGCAACGAACAGGTTTCCAACCCGATCGGTTCACATTTGCCAGCGTACTCCCAGCCTGTGCCAAAATTGGAGATTTGGAACAGGGTTTGGACATCCATCAAAGCGTAACAGATAGAGGAATTTTGTCAGATGTTGTTGTTGCTAGTGCCCTTGTAGATATGTATGCAAAATGTGGAAGCATAGACAAGGCACGCGAAGTGTTTGAGAAAATGCCTCAAAAAAATGTGGTCTCGTGGACTGCACTGATTGCGGGATATGCACAATGTGGATTTGCTGAAAAGGCTTTGGAAACTTTCAAGCAAATGCAATTGGCAGATGTAAAGCCAAATTCTACAACCTTTGCTAGTATCCTCCCTGCCTGTGCCCAAATAGGAGATTTGGAACAGGGTATGGACATTCATAAAATCATAAAAGATAGAGGGATTTTATCAGATGTTGTAGTTGCAACTGCCCTGGTAGACATGTATGCAAAATGTGGAAGCCTAGACAAGGCACGTGAACTGTTTGACAGAATGCCTCAAAGAAATGTGGTGTCATGGACTGCAATGATTGCAGGATATGCACAAAATGGATTTGCTGAGAAGGCTTTAGAAATTTTCAAGCAAATGCAATCGGCAGGTGTAAAGCCAAATTCAACAACATTTATCAGCACCCTCCCTGCGTGTGCCAAAATAGGAGCTTTGGAAGAGGGTGTGGGCATCCATCAAAGCATAAAGGATAGAGGAATTTTGTTAGATGTTGTAGTTGCAACTGCCTTGGTAGACATGTATGCAAAATGTGCAAGCATGGACAAGGCATGTGAACTGTTTAACAGAATGCCTCAACGAAATGTGGTTTCATGGAATGCCATGATTGCGGGATGTGCACAAAATGGATTTGTTGAAAAAGCTTTAGAAACTTTCAAGCAAATGCAATTGGCCGGTGTAAAGCCAAATTCCACAACATTTATCAGCATCCTCCCTGCCTGTGCCAAAATGGGAGCTTTGGAACAGGGTATAGAGATCCATGAAAGTATAATTGAAAGGGGATTTTTCTCAGATAACATAGTCGGAAATGCTCTGGTAGACATGTATGCAAAATGTGGAAGCTTAGACAAGGCACGTGAATTGTTTGACAGAATGCCTCAAAGAGATGTCATCTCTTGGAATACAATGATTGTAGGATATGTACAAAATGGATTTGTTGAAGAGGCTTTAGATTTTTTCAAGCAAATGCGATTAGCAGTTGTAAAATCAAATTCGACAACTTTTACCAGCATCCTCCCTGCCTGTGCCAAAACAGGAGCTTTGGAACAGGGTATGGACATTCATCAAAGCGTAATGGAAGGAGGTTTTTTGTCAGATATTACAGTTGGAAATGCTCTGGTAGACATGTATGCAAAATGTGGAAACATAGACAAGGCACGTGAATTGTTTGACAGAATGCCTCAAAGAGATGTCATCTCATGGAATGCAATGATTGCAGGATATGCACAAAATGGATTTTGCAAAGATGCTCTCAAAATTTTTGAACGAATGAAACACTCTGGAACATATCCTGACATTGTAACCTTTGCCAGTGTTTTATGTGCATGCAGCCATGCAGGTTTAGTGGACGAGGGATGTGCGTATTTCAATAATATGAATAACCCCTACAGTGTTACAGCTACAGTCAATCATTATGCGTGCATGGTTGACCTTCTTGGCCGTGCTGGCTATCTTGAGGACACCCTGAACTTTATCATTAAGATGCCAGTTAAACCTGCGGTGGCTGTGTGGACTTGTTTTCTTGGTGCATGTAGATCACATATGAATATAGGATTAGGAGTATTCACAGCAATGCTGCTTTTTGATATGGATCCTAAAAATACTGCAACTTATGTTCTTCTCTCAAACATCTATGCAGAAGTGGGAAAGTGGGGTGAGGTTCAAATGGTAAGGAGATTGATGAAAGATAAAGAAATTAAAAAGATCCCTGGATGCAGTTGGATTGAAGGGCATAAAATGGTACATGCTTTTTGTGCAGGAGACAGATCACATCCACAGACACAGGAGATCTATGCAAAGTTGGAGAGTTTGGCTTGGGAGATGAAAGTAGCAGGGTATTTTTCAGATTCAAGACATTTACTTAATGATGTTGAAGAGGAGGAAAACGAATCATTTCTCTGCCACCATAGTGAAAAGCTGGCAATTGCATTTGGTTTGTTAAACACACCTCCTGGAACAACTATTAGAGTTGTGAAAAACCTTAGAGTATGTGCTGATTGCCACTCTGCAATTAAATTTATCTCCAAGATTGTAGCCAGAGAAATTGTTGTGAGAGATGTGAACCGTTTCCATCATTTTAAACAGGGACAATGTTCATGTGGGAATTACTGGTGAAGTTAAATGGAACAATCTGAAAATAGGTTTGCATTCTGATAATGTGCACCGTAAGACCTGATGCTAAATGGAGCATTCTGAAAAATAGGCTTGCACTATGACAATGTGCACCATGCCAGACCTGATGCTATATGGAGCAAACCAAAACCTGCACAATGATAATGTGCACTATGTCAGACCTGATACTAAATGAACCAAACTGAAAGGTGCACCATGCCAGGCCTGCAGTAATAATGAAGTGACAAGGTTTTGTTCTCAGTTTCAAGTAGTTTTCTTTTTGTTTTTGTCTTGAGTATTTAACAAACTAGGCCATGCTGTTAGCTTTGGAAAATTTGATGTATACTGTTTATATACATTGTGGGGTATCCGTCAATGATCCGTTCAATGGTAACATGGATTTTGCATTGTATCGTTTTCAGGAATCTTGCATATGTGTGAAATAAAAAGTTGAAGTGGAAAATGGGCGATAAACAAAAGGTCAGTATACTCCAAGTAAATGGAAAAAACGGAAATGGGAGAGGAGAGCTCACACTCTACCCTCCCTATTTTTATATATTTCTTTGTTTGAAATAATTATATTATCTTTTGCCTGTGTCAGGTTCAACATTTTAGATTGATAAGTGGGAGATTAAATTACATGTTCCAGATTAGATATGTAGTTTAATATTTCTAATGTTACTTTACACCCATTTGCTTGTGAGATATCTAATAGATTTGTAAATTTACAAACATTTTTAGTTCTTTAATTTTATATTAATTGGTTTAATAGAAAGCATATATATATATAGATAGATAAATAGATATGATAAGTTAATAGCTGCTATGGGGCAGGCACACTCTTTTTATTCATACCAATGTAAAAAACTTTACATCTATGACAGCGTATACAATCTTTTGCATGCTTATTCTAGAACCAAGACTAAGCCCAGTACAACTACTTCATCAATATTACATCAAGGCTCACAGACCATCCTATTAATGGGCAAAAAATTAATAATAGACCCTTTAGGATTTTTTATGTACATTTATCATGGGAGCGAAGATGCGTGTTAAAAACTTCACTTTTCTTCCTTTTTCTTTGCATTGTCGTCCAAATTCCTCTTGCACCATCTTCTTGAGCCCCTTCCAAATTCCTTGTGCTTTTTTTGTTCACCTTCCAAAGATGACATTATAGAGCTCTCCTCTTTTCCATCCACTCCCTTAGTTGATGGCCAAGCAGCTATATCATGATCTCTCCCTTTAGGAGGGAAGGAAACTTGATTTTTTGGTGTAGTTTGCTATTTGCTTGAAGGCATATGTGTTTCTTCCCCATATGACTTGTGAGAGGCTTTAACGCCAACACTTCCTTCCACACTTGGCTCTTCCATTCCTACTGAGTAATGGTGGGGAGAGACATCCTTCCACCAAGTAGCCTTGCCATCTATCCTTCTCTTGACTCATTGGGCTACTATATGACCAATATTAGAGCATTTGTGGCACCAGAATGGAATGCCTTCATAGTCAATAGATTGATTCCAACATCCATACTTGGTTCTATGAGAGATTTCAATGTAGAGATCCTTCGTTATGCCAATCTCAACCAATATGCGCATATATGTGGTGTGTAAAAATTCAAAAGAGCCCTCATCAATTACCAAAAACTTCCCAAACAAATTATTAATGGTTTCAAAACAAGAATCAAACCAAAACCGCAAAGGGAGATTTGGCAATCTTACCCATATTAGGATTGCAGAGAAGGGTTTAGTGGTTGGATCAAATGAAGGGTGCCAAAGGCTTCAACATTTGCAAGTGTTCGTCATAATCCCATTGGTATTGAGACAAAATAGTCTGGCGGTCCTTGACCTTATCAAAAACCACAACACAAAAAACTCCAGGCATAGGGATAAATTTGAATATCACCAGTTAGAATGGGTCACCAAGTTTTAAAAATCCATTGATGTAAATCTGCAAGACTCAGCTATCACCCTCTAAATCTTCCAATCAATCCATGTTTGACAAAAAAAATCCACATTTTTATTTACTTCTTGTAAAACATCCTCCCCCAACACAACTTTTTGGACATTCTTAACCGCAAACCACGTAACAGGAAGAGGCATGCCATCATTCCTCTCCTAAACATTCCATTTTTCTTTAGGAAACCCCCATATTTTACTAGTGTTAAAGGGAGGCCTTTCAGTTGTAAATGGAGGATGTCGCCCTTTGGCCACATCACAAACCCTAATTAGATTTGTAGGAGGATCAACAATCTGCACAGGGGGAAATCCAACCCATAGCCCATAAAAGAAAAAACCCAATCTAATCGCTTGATCATTTAGCTCTTATGTAGTATCCAAATCAATTCCTGCCTACAAAAATGGACCAATGGAGGATGCCCTAGCTGCAAGAATTGCTCGCAAATGCGACATTGTGCAAGAGCACTTATCTCTAGAAAGAAACTATTATATTTATATGAATACGAAGTCAAAAAAATTATAATTTTGTTTATGTTATAATTATTTGATACATATGAGACTTGAAAAAGTAGCATAATGAGGTTTAGAGATTGATGTTAGAGAGAAGAACATACAATCTCTATGGGAAAAAATAAGATCACAATTTATATTTCATTGCAATCACACGTTCATACTAAATTGTGTATAATGAGATTTATAAATTAATCGAATGTAATCTCTTTTGTTGATAATACAAAATACAGATCTATGACCTTTTATAAAAAAAATCTTTAAATTATTTATACAGATCTAAATTAATAGTTCTCCATCTTCATCATTTCTAAAATACATTAGTGTCATTAAAATTTTCTAAATTTCTATTGTCTCCATATTTCTGCATATACAAAAACTTGTACGTTTAAAATTTCAATCTCTGTACATTTCATCCATATAAAAAAAACAATAATTTAAACTGCAGTTGTCTATAAAATATTTCGACACACAATTCAAAGACTTCGAAAATTAAAACAACATATTAAAAAAATGACCATTTCTTAACAGTTATATATTTTGATTACCAGGCAAATTCCGTTTTATTGTTTTTTAGGAAAAGTAAGGAAGGGGGAGATGGGAGCTACCAAATACCTAGAGGAGGGCTTTATGAATATGTAAGTTGCCCTAATTATTTTAGGGAAATTGTGGAATGGATGGGGCAGGCAATCATGGCATGGTCTTTGGCTGGTCTTGCTTTCATTATTTACACTGTATCTAAGCTGGGGCCTAGACTAGTTTCTCATCATGCTTGGTATCTTAACAATAATTTGATTGTTACAAGTAGTAGTTGCCGTTGCACCAAAAGATCGACCTTTTAATGCCCGATACAACCACTAGACTTATAGAAGACACAGGAGGCGGTTAAGCCATGTCACGAATCCCGAGGGAGTGCTGACCATTTTTCCAACAATCTCCCCCTCAGCGTTACCCGAGGGGATTCGAACCTGTGACCAAGCTCTGATACCACTTGTTACAAGTAGTAGTTGCCTTTTCACCAAAAGATCGACCTTTTAATGCCCGATACAACCACTAGACTTATAGAAGACATAGGAGGCAGTTAAGCCATGTCACGAATTCTGAAGGGAGCACTGACCATTTTTCCAACATTGATGTTATAATTTAATGAGAAAAATAATGTTCCTATAAATTTGTCTACGAATTTTCCAAAGAAGCTAAATAGTTGCTGCCTTGATTTAATACAAAATAAGACATTTGTCTCATCCAAAAATGAAATGGACAAGTAAGAAAGCTATTTGCGGAGATTATTACCTAATGAGTATCAAATTTAAAGTGTAGACAAAGGTATTCTTCGTTCTTGTAGAAAAGTAAATCAAACAACACCCAAAAGCCGCTACAACATCATCCCTAAAACATTCTCCTGACAAATAACAAATCTCCTTATGCTACCGTCGGCTAGATATTGGGGCTTCCTGCTGATGATGTATGTGTGCCTTCACTGGGAGTTGATTCTTGCAACTGTGGAACATCATCACGTTGACATTGGTGAAGGTAGACATCAGAAAAGGCAGCAACCTGTCAACTATATTACCTGCAGCAGTGAAGGGTGCCCAAACAGAGTACTGTCCACACTTCCGCTCAATTTATTAGAGCTCACATCCAGAACACTAAGTCTCGGCAGTTTCCACTTGCTTGCTATGATTTTTCAGACATAATTTTGTCATGCATCATAATATTGTCATGCATCATAATATTGCCTGCTACAACTTTTCAAATATGAATTCAGATATAAACAGAACTGTACATGCTGAGATTTACAAATAGTTTGATGTATATGTCCAAAATCTAGTGCACTGGTATTTACTGCATTTAAGTTTTCAGGATCAGGTGCCCCTAAATTTTAGCTCTTCAGTCTTAAAAAATTCTGCAATTGAAATAATATCATGACAATTCAGGAGACTAAATTGCAATAAAAACAACAGATGGTGGTCATATACAGCTCTGTATGCATGTATTCCTACTTAAACAGAGACATATATAAGATCACAATTTATATTGCATTGCAATCACACATTCATACTAAATTGTGTATAATGAGATTTATAAATTAATACTAATGAGGCAAAGGTTCGAAGGTGTTTGAGAGAATCAAATAGACATTTCTTAAGTGTCTATAATGACAAAAGGTTTAAACAAGTGGAACTCAAAAGGATTGGGGCTATAATAATTTTCAAATTAATATAATAGGAGACATTCATAGGATTAAAAGAATATTACAATTATATTCATAACATAGTTAATTGGTTATTTATGTTTGTCAAACCTAATAAATGACCATTATGATTAAATTCTGTTTGATTGGATAAGAATTGAATAATTTTGTATCGGTTACATACCTAGCAAATGCTAATGAATACGTATTGTCATATGCCACAACTAAGGTCTGTTTAGAATCCTTGATCACAACTTCAATAAAAATCTTGAATTTCTGTACTTCTTTTGTGTTGAATTTGTACAAAAAGAAATTCAATGCATAATGTTCAAAAACTTGCTATTCACATGCCTAACGATTTTTCTTTAGTTGAATTAAGTTTTTTAGAATGTTATCATAAGCATGCATATTTATATACAACAAAGGTAGAAAAATATAATTTTTTGAGACAATCTAGAATAATAAACTTTAATTATTCATCTCGTGCAAATACATTAGAAAAAAATATGGTTATAAGGAAACATACATTTCTAAGTGATTATAAATCTTTATAATGAAAGTATTCATCTCATGGTTAGAAGGAAATACACTTTACATGGAGAGGTAAGTCATAAGAAGACACCTTAGGCATAATTTATGTGCTTGGCCCAAGCATGGGAGCAATTCTAGAAATCTTACAAGTGTTAAGTCTTTAAGACCATCTTAGATTTTCAATGTTGAACTTGTGAATGTGCATATGAAATTATATAATGATATTTCAACCTAAAATAAGAACATATAACTGAAAGAATTAGTAGACTAGAAGTATTTTTTAGAGGGGGGAAAATTTATTAATTGAAAGATCTCAGTACAAGTTAGAAAAAACTCAACACACCTAGCAAGAGGCCACATGCTAGGAAAGAATACACTCAACTAGTTGAGGTCCTCCTGAAATCTCCAAATAACCTCTCATGTCCTCCATAACTAGATCTTCTATAAGGGTAATCCCGCAATAATGGTTACAAAACTTGGGACATCCTAATTTTCACTTGAAATCAAGTACTTTTTAAAAAATATAATGTTTGGAGCCTTTAGAGGTCCCATTTGAAGGAATTAATTGAAGAGGGTTAGAATAAACCTTCTTAGATCAAAGCCCCTTGGATATAATCCCTCTAGTCTTAAGTCATAACTACAATGGAGTCTTCTCTTCACCTATCAAAATGCTAACAAAAAAAAACCCTTTTAATTTACCTTTTGGGGGATCAAATGAATTCATTGAGAAGTTATATTTTGTAAGTATGTAGTTCTTATTAAAAACTTTCAAAAAAATATAATTTTGACTATTTAATTTTATTAATATATTTATTTTTAATTTCTGGTGAGTGTAGGTTTTTCGTTGAACATTAATGTCTTTGTTTCACATGTGAAAAAATAGGAAAGTAGAGAAAATGTATTGTAAAATTTATCTTTTCCTTAGGTATTAATATCCTCATTTCAACACAAAAAGAAGTTAATTCAAATGCATTCAAAACAAGTTATGCATGATGACTTCATACACTTCTGCCCAAATTACAAATTAACAAAAAAATGTGTCAAAAAATTATGAAAAATATCCGTACACTAGATATTAGTGTAACAATCTATATTTTTAAGAACATTTTACTGTCTTCCATTGAGGCAGAAATGGCTTCTGCGGCTTCTCCTCTGGCATCTCCTGTAGCGTGTTTTGGCCCTGTAGGAGTTGCTGCGTCTAGGGCCTCCTCTGCAGCTGCTTCAAGGGCTTCCCCTGATGCATTTTCGGGTGTTCCTTCCGCTGTTCCCAGGGCTTTGTGCACTGCAGCATTTTTGGGTGCCTCTCCTGTTGGGGTCATTGTCCCTATCATGGGTAAGCTTCTTGCTTTGCCTTCGTTTGTTGCCGGTATTCCTATTCCTTCTGCCCTGGACGCATCGGTTGGGTTTGAGGTTGTGCCCTTGGTTGTAAATGTGGGTGTGGGTGTGGGTTTGAAGGGGTCTCTTTCTTCCTGCCCAAAAAAATTTAAAAAAGAAGTTGTTAATGGTGGTCTGGGTCATGGTGTTGTGGGTGCTAGGGGGCCTGCTCCTTCGGGTGTCGCCTTGGGTTCTCTTGGCTCTCTACCCCAGTCTTCCGCAAATGCCCCCATTGCTATTGTTTCCTCCAGGTTGGCGACTGTTGCTTCGGCTCAAGGTGTGGTGGGTTCTTATGCTAAAGCTGCCTCTTTGACTTTGCATGGGGATGGGGGCTCTTCTCATGGAGTGCCTTCTTTTGTGCCGATTTCTGCCTCTAGTTCTCTTTCCGTCAAACTCTTTACTGTTGCTGAAGGGGAACTAAATAGTTGCTCTGAGACTCTTATGAGCCAAGCCCTGATCTGCCGTTTTTGAGGGTTCTGGCCGACTTTGTCCCAGCTTCACGATTGGATCTCCCGCAAATGGGAACCAATTCTTTCAGATAATGTTCACATCTTCCCTTTAGCTAAAGGTTTTTTTGTAGCTAAATTTGATAGATATAAGGATAGAACGAAAGTTTTATGTGAAAATTTCTTTACTTGGGAGGAGGACAAATTTTTGCTTATGTTAAAACCATGGCACCCAGATTTTAATCCCTCAGCTGAAGTTTTCAATAATATGCCTATTTGGGTGAGGCTACCCAATCTTCCCCTTCATCTCTGGCAAGGAGCTGTCCTTGAGGAGGTGGGGGAGGCCTTGGGAGAGTTTCTGATTATTGACGACGACTCTTCCAATATGTTCCATTCTACCTTTGCTCGCATCTTGGTAGATATTGATATTTCATAGGGTCTTCTTGCTGAAATAAAAATTGAAACATTTAAGGGTTCTTGGTTGCAACAACTTGATTATGAGGGTATCCCCTTTAGGTGTAGAAAATGTTTTAGAACAAGTCATCATGCTTCAAAATGCTGCTCTGACTTCAAAAAGAAGAAAGACTCTCATACTTGGTGGAAGGATGCTTCGACAAAACATTACACAGTCCTTAAAAGCTCTCCTGAGTCTTTGAAGGAATCAGATAATACTTCCGGCTCGCGGAAGCCTATTGTTGAAGATTTGATGAAGGATCTTGGGTCACCTGTTGGCGGCTCTGTGTTTGTTGTTCCTTCCAGCCCTGCTGGTGGCTCTGCTGGCGGATCTTTGGCTATTGTTCCTCCCAGCCTTGCTAGGGGGTTTACTGTTGTGGAGAACTGTGCTTCTGTCTCTCTTGCTGGGAGAATTTCTATCCCTGTTTCAATGGTAGTTGTTCTTGCTAGCCCTGCTGGTATGAATCCTGCTAAGGTTCTTGGTGTCCTTGTTGGCGGCTCTTTGGTTCTTGCTCCTCCCAGCCCTGCTAGGGGGTTGAATGATGTGGACATTTGTGCTTCTGTCTCTATTGCTGGGAGCTTTCCAGATCCTTTGTTGGGTGCGAGTTCCTTGCATTTAATGTGTTGGCAGAAGGAGGCAGCGAAAGTTGAAGATGGGTGGATTACTATTAAAGGGAAACAATCTAAGAAATCTTCCGCATCGTTTGACATGACCCTTCATTCCCATAAAAAGGGGTTTTCTGGATAGCCTTGTTGCTATCTTGAGTGGACTGCAGTTTACATTGGTTATTTTGATGCAGTCTTTGTTGCTTGTGTTCCAGACCTTTTGGCTGGACTGAATCGTTTTAGGTGCTTTCATTGCTCTATCTTAAGTTCATCTTTGTTAAAGGGTTTTGGGGCCCCTTCAAAACCTGCTCTTACCATTAATATAAAATAATCTATATTTTTAAAATTAGAATTTAATTCTTTCTATAAAAAATGTTATGCATGACATCATAAATGTTAGTTTTGAAAAATGTCTATTACTATAAAAAATAAGTTATTAAAAGTTATGTAAACATATGCACAATTTATTTCTAAATTTTTAAAAAATATTTAGAATTTGCACAAAAATTCTCATAAATTACTAGTTTGTTTTATCTTCAAATTTTGAATGGTTTAGCTTCTATAGATGTTAGAAAGTGAATATCTAGTGCAAAAAACTAATTTCAATGTCAAGTTTGACCAAAAGTGTAAGCTACTATTGTGAGATAACCCAAAGTTTGAGAACACTCATTGAACAAATTTCCTTAATCCTTAACACTCCATGTCCCCCATATGCTTAGAAGCCCATTTTGCCAAACAATTTGTCACCTTGTTCCATTAATGAAGAATACAACAAAAGGTGACAAAGTTTAAAGAATCACAAAGACTAGAGATCTGATAAACCACCCCTACCAACTACCAATTCACTCCATCTTGTTGCCACCTATTCAACATATCAACTACTAATTGTGAATCGGATTCACAAATAATCTTACTCTAATTGAGGACGCAACACCATTTTAGAGCATTAGAAATAGACAAAGCTTCCATAAAGTCGTTAGTTTAATGACCTTTATATGAAAAAAAGATGAACAAATATCTCTTCCATCAATTGTCTAGTGAGGACTTTTTATAATTGAATGCAAACTCTTTTGCTGGTAATACAAAGTACAAATCTATGACCTTTTATCTGAATTTTTTTTAAAAATTATTTATACAAATCTAAGTTCTGATTAGAAGGAAAACAGGATTTGAAAGGTCCTGAACCTTTTAAAAGAAACCCAAAAGAATAAACATTAAGCACCAAAACCAACAACGAGCTGGAACACGAAAAGGATAGCCGAAGGACCAACAACAGAGAGGAACAACAAAAAGGGAGTGCTGAAAAGGGACAAAGGCCTGAAACAAAGCCAAACCCCCAAGAGAAGCACAAAGATCACTGCCATAGAATAAACATTGAAGAGCAGCAATCTAGAAAAAATCCAACAACATGATTATCCCTTGGTCCCTTTCTTGTGGGACCGAAGAGTCATATCAATGGAAGGCAAGGATCTTTTGAAAGATTTACCTTTAACCATAATCCAACCTTCCTCCACTTTAGAGGCCTCACCCTGCCAGCATAAGGAATCCAACACCAAATTCCCAACACCCATTAAGGTACCATCACATTGCCTAGGCACAACTAGACCAACAACCATAACACTCCCAGAGCCAGCACCCACCGAAGAGGGGGACACAGTAGGACCAGGAGGAACAACAAGAGTAGACAAATCAACAGGAAGACATGAGTCCTCCAACAAAGAGCTTTCAGAGACAGACACACCGGAACCAACATAAGTTGGAGCCAACACAACGTGGCCAAAAGCCTCCTTATTAGATAAGACCGTCACCACTGCCGGAGGTTCAACAATTGAAGAGACAGGAGCGAAAGGAGTAGGGGAAGCCACAACCTGGGAAAAACTCCGCTGAGAAGAGCTCTTGACAACCGTGTAGTGATGGGAAGAAGCTCCTTTCCACTAGGACACATAACGTCTGATTTTACCCATAGCACATTTAGCCACAACATGACCAGTATTAAAGCACCTTCTGCACCTGAAAGGAATACCTTCATAGTCAAGAGGCTGAATCCAACTACCCTTAGGAGAGACCAACTTGATCTCCATAGGTATGCCTTTAGAGGCATCTATATCCACCAAAATATGAGCATAGGTAGAATGAAGAATGTTAGTAGATTCAGCATCCACCATCAGGAAATCCCCCAAGGCCTCACCCACTTCCTCAAGAAGAGAATCTACCCAAAGATGAAGGGGAAGGTTAGGAAGCCTAACCCAAAGAGGCATCTTGTGAAAAGAATCAGAAGAGGGATTGAAGTCCTCATGCCAAGGCTTAACCATCAACACAAAGCGACCATCCCAGCTAAAGAAATGATCACAGAGAATACATTTTCTATTTTCAGCAATATCAAATTTAGCCACGAAATAACCATTTGCCAAAGGGAAGATATGGACCGTACGAAAAATGATGGGTTCCCAGAATTTGGAGATCCAGACATGAAGCTCAGGGAGGCTATGCCAAAAGCCCCTAAATCTACAGATAATTGCTCGACTTAACAATTCTGAAGATGTGTTCTCAACCTCCGCAACCGTGTCAACATCCAAAGACAGAGATAAAGAAACATTTTGATAATCAGGTAAATTCTGTTTTATTGTTTTTGAAGAAAAGTAATGAAGGAGGGGATGGGAGCTCCCAGATACCTAGAGGAGGGCTTTATGAATATGTAAGTTGCTCTAATTATTTTGGGGAAATTGTGGAATGGATGGGGTGGGCAATCATGACATGGTCTTTGGCTGGTTCTGCTTTCATTCTTTACACTGTATCTAATTTGGGGCCTAGACTAGTTTCTCATAATGCTTGGTATCTTAACAAATTTTCTTGGGATTACCCTAAGTCTATAAAAGCCCTTGTCCCACATGTTTTTTTAGTTTTCATATTTTTTTGAAGCATGTCTTGCTTTCCCATTTCAACTTTGCCCAGAGACTAGAATTTGATTCACATTTTGGACACCATTTTGAATTAGCTTCCGTGACAATAACCATTATGAATAATTTGATGTTATAATTTAATGAGAAAAATATTCCTATAAATTTGTCTATGAATTTTTCAAAGTAGCCATATAGTTGCCTTGTTTTAATACAAAGTAAGACATTTGTCTCATCCAAAAATGAAATAGACAAGTAAGAAAGCTATTTGTGGAGACGACTACCTAGTGAATAACAAATTTAAAGTGTAGACGAAAGTATTCTTCATTCTTGTAGAAAAGAAAATCAAACAACACCCAAAAGCCGCTACAACATCATCCCTAAAACATTCTCTAGACAAATAAACAATCTCCTTAAGCTGCCAAGTATATTCCTGCATGCAACATAAAATGAGCTTAAGGAAATTCTATCTTAAAGCCTCTTGTTTGGCAATTTAATGGAGCATGGCTAAAAGAAAATGAGATTAAGGCATGATCTTAAAAACCTTGAAAAAATAGGGGTTTCAATATTAAATTTTCCCAAATGAAAGGAAGATAAGTTAATTTCACAATTCAAAATATCTTTACAAGAAGAAACACAAAGGGATCTAACACTAGGCATTACAATAATATCATTCATGAAAATGGTCATAAATAAAACCATAGATTTAATGCCTTCATTTAGCATATAACAATATAATTAGTTTAACACTCTAACTTAGAACATTATGTCAAACACTGACGACTCTTCTTCTCGCTTTGCAATTTTAAACTTGCCCAGACTAGTTTCTGGGTCTGCGACTAGGAATGGAGCCTCACCATTGCTCCACGTTGCTGTTGGGGGGTCTGTGGGTGTCGCGCCTTGCTCGGGGGTTGTCCCTGCTGCTAATGGGAAGTTCTCTGCCACCTTCGGCTAGATTTTGGGGCTTCCAGCTGATGATGTCCATGTGCCTTCATTAGGTGTTGGCTCTGCCTAATGTGGGTGCTCAGTTGCTGCTGCCATTGCTTGCGAACTCCATCCCTGCTCTTTGGGTGTTTCCCTCAGACTCGTTGCCCCTGCACTTGTCTTTGGGACATCGTTTGTTGGAACAATAATGTTTTCCTCTGGTGGGGTTGAGGGTGTTTTTGGAGTTGGGTTATCGTTGACAGAGGGTGTTGTGCCAAACACCCTAGGGAATATTGGGATGTCTACTCCTAGTTTTGGTGGTGCTAGCCCCGAGACTATTACGGAGGGAGTTATCCCCCAAAATCTACAACTATTGGTGGAAGGAGCTATGCTCAGCCTACCAAGTTTGGTGCTACCATCCTTCTAAGGTGAAAGCTTGACCTATCACCTATGCCAAGGCCTCCCCTGTGGTGGTTTGCGGTTCTAAGGCGATGGACAACATGGATTTCTACTAGTGCCACAATTTGGTCTGCAGGTTGGTAGGTCTATGGCCCTCTCTTCCAAATTTACACTTTGGGTAACTAGTTCTTGGCAACCCCTAGTTTCTGGTGACATTGAGCTATACCCTTTTGTAAAGGGTTTTTTTATTGCTTCATTCTCCTCTTTTGAAGATCACGATTTAATTTTGAACAAGTTGTGGGTTTGGGGAAATCATTCCTTTTCAGCCAAACCCTAAACAGTATCATTCAACCCTCTTATTGAACCACTCAATGTGCGTTCAGTGTGGGTTTGCCTTCCTAATCTCTCACTTCACTTATGCAAGATGTCTTGCTTCTTGGCCATCAAAAACTCTCTTGGCTATTTCTTGAAGGTGGATGAAGCTACTGCTACATTGGGCCATTCTACTTTTGCTTGTATTCTAGTTGATATGGACATCTCCACTCCGCTTCTAGGGGAGGCAGTGCTCATGGTTGGTGAGAGGCCATGGACTCAAGCGTTGGATTATGAGGGCCTTCCCTTATGTTGCTTGCATTGCTTTTCTATGGGACACATGGCTATTGATTGTGCTTTTCTGCACGAAAAAGGTGTTGCTACTTGGTGGAGGGCTACAAGTGCTGATCATTTGATAGTCCATGCTTCTGATTCTCTTTTTGATTCTTCTTCTGAGGACTCATAGTCTATTGATGAAGATGAAACTCCTTCTGAAAATCCAGATGCTACTCATGTTGTTGTTTAGAACCAAATTTCTACTATTTGTCTAATTCTTGCTCTTGTTGCAACCCTGGATGTTGCCCATGCCTCTTTAGGTGCAACCCTTGCTGGCCCTATGGCCCCAACGGATCCTATTGCTTCTGTTCTTGTTCTGCAACAAGTTTCTGTTGATAATGCTCAACCCCTTCAACACTCTAGCATCTGCGCTGGCAGGTGTCCTAGTGGGGTCTCCTTTGTTGGTGAGCCTAAGGATAGCGTTGCCTGGACAGTTGTCCGATGACGTAGAAATAATTGTTCTTCAAACTCTCGCTCTTCTTCTCATGTGGTGTGAGTCTAGCCTTTCCGTTGAAGGGCTTCTAGCATTTGTGCTATGTATTTAGTCTTTCTAGTCAACACCTGTTGTGCTGCCTATGTGTTGTTGATGGCCTGTTTGTCTGCCTTCAGGTCTTTCTTATGTAAGGGACAATCCCCTTGTTTGGCTACTTTAATAATAAAAAACAATATAATTATTTTAGCATGAAATAAAATACAACCTAACCTAAAATGATATGATTGTGTACAAATTTAATATTGCATAACTCTAATAAAGTAGAATTCTTTAAAATGTGATGAACCAAAACCAATCTCCCTACAATTGTTGCTCCAATCTATACGATAATGGAAATGTAGAAAAGCATGTTGCAACTCTTTTTGTTAGGCATGTATGCAAAATGAGGTAGTAGAGACAAGGCAAACCTTCATTTAACAGATAAAAACAAAATTGTTACAGACTAAAATAAAGCACAACCTAAAACGATTTGACAATGTATACATTTTGCACAAGTTGTGTCAAATAGTTAATAATGTAGATGAGAAAAAAAGAGAAAAAACATAATTTATTTTGAAATAAGATGAACCAAAACCAATCTTTCTACAATTGTTATTTCTAACTATTCACAATAAACGAAAAGTACAACTAAAAACCCAAGTGTAGCTATTGTGTGAGGCTTATATGGAAAGTGTGATAGCAAAGACTAAACAAAGGCACTTGAACTTGTTTTATAGAATGTCACCTACCCACCAGAACCCTTGCCAACTATTTTGCCCCTAGTCTCTAAAGCATTACTACACACTAGAACCCCTGCAATACACTACAATGACACTTGTAAGCTTACATGAATGTTGTAGTGCCAATTATTTTTCCCCTATTCTTCAAAACATTTGTTTAAAAAACTTAGTATATACAATTCATAACGAATCTCACATTATATTAATGATGTTATGGGTGGAACCGTGGATGAATGTGTTTTCCTTTTTTTGAAATGAATAAGAAAAAAACAAAAAACCAACTCTCAATCATGATTTTTCCACTCTTATTTAAGAATCATTAGTCTCCCTAGGGAAGGGACTGATAAGACAAAACTCACCTCCTATCATTATTTGAATTATTTAAAAACATTACAAAAGGATTCTAAAACCTCTCTCCGTGGGAAGTGGATGTAGGGGAGAGGAAAGCACCTGCTAACTCATTTAATTTGTCTGGTCCAGATTGACAGAGGGAAGGCTATAGTCTGAAACTGAAGAAAATTATGTGGAGGTTTTAATTTGATGCCACTAAAATATGAATTTTAATAGAGGGCGAAATTTATGTTTCTTTGAGCCATTATTAAATTTCTTTTACAAAATGGCCTTTTTAATGCACCGAAATGGGATGAAGATTGTAAAAATGTCAATATCATTTTCTTATTGTAAAATAATTTTGCACTCACAGAAAGAAGACACACAACAAGAAACTAGTTTGACATTCATTTGAATGAATAGTTGCAATTCTTCAGTTTATTCAAACATGCAAGAACCCATTCGTAATAATAATAAAGTGCATGAATCTTTTTAATAAAAATGCTCATTAAAGGGGAAAAAATCTTTGGACGCATACTAAATAATATCTGAAATCATTTTTGTACGAATCCATTTTTAGCAACAAAGTGAAGGAAAAAAAAATCTTTGTTATAGCGTGTATACATCTGAATTCATTTTTAATAGTAAAGTAAATTAATCTATTTTTAATAATAAAAAGAAGGAAAAGTGTTTTTAGAAGATATACAAAATAATTATGGTATGGACACATCTAAATTTATTTTTAATAATAAAGTAGATGAATTTATTCTTAATAACAAAATGAAGAATTTCTTTTGCCATACCAAATAGTTATTATATGGACTCATCTGAACTCATTTTTAATTACAAAATTTAAGTCTATTTTTAATAACTAAGTAAAAATAAAGATTTTGGAAGGAGCATATCATATAGTTATTATATGGACACATCTAAACTCATTTTTAACAACAAGTACATAGACCCATCTTGAATAAGAAAATGAAGGAAAAGCTTTTGGAGGGGAGATACCAATGGTTATGATATGAACACATCTGAACCTAATATTTATAACAACCATTATTAATAACAAAAAGTATGAATCCGTTTTCAATAACAAAGCAAATAAAAAGTTCAAGTGGGCATACCAAATATTTATGATATAAGCACACCTCAACCCAATTTTAATAACAAAAACAACCCCTTCAAAGAGGCAAGAGAAGAAACAGTCTTTCAAGTGCGCATATCAAATAGTTATGCTTTGGACACAAATGAGCTGATTTTTAATAACAAAGACTATGAACTCGTTTTTAATAACAAAGTGAAGAAGCCGCCCAAACTCAGTTTTAATAACAAAGTGAAGAAAATATTTTTTGAGGGAACATTATAATATAAGTACATCTGAAACTATTTTCCATAATGAAATAGAGAAGAAAACCAACCCATTCTAATTATCAAGTGCCTAAAAACTCTTTGAGAGAATATACCAAATGATTATAGTATGAACAAAATCTATAACGTCATTAGATTACAAATTCAAATCCCACACCTTACTTATTGCACTCTTAAGTACTTCCTGCAAAGAGTACAAATAGTCCCATATTACTTTAAGCCATCCTATATAACAGATTAATTGATACTTATTATCTACCAATAACAACATCTTGATCAATGATGGTGAGGATCGTCTCCTTTATGACCATTTGGAGGCTTGAGCTTCACCACTTTTCTTCTGTAATAAAAAACATAAAAAACATAAAATACTAAACATTAGAACACAAGGCCACTTATATTTAAGAAAATTGAAAAGCTTAACAATTAATTGAGACAGATTTTCAAAGAATATATGGCATAAACATGTGTATTATAAGTAAAAGTTTGAGACTTACTCCTTCATGAAGCCATGGGTGTCCTTGTCTTCCGTTGAGGTCCATAATTCCTTTGTGAGAAGTGGTAGGCAGAACAGCTAGGCCAAAGGAGAAATTAAGTAACCAGAAAAACAGTAGCATAAGGAAAACACAAACAGCCTTCATTGTTATTATTAACACTTTGGGCAATGCACAAAATAAGAGCCAAGCAAGACACTTAGAGCGTAGTAAACATCAAATAAGGATTTCTTAAATTGAATTAAAGAAGCTACTAAATCCTCCTATGCAAGGATGTTTATACATTTACAACAAGGATAGTGGGTTATTTATAAGAGGGAGGAGAAAACTAAAATATACTGTATTAAGTTCCATGTATCTATCTCCAATAAAATTGACATTACTCTTATCCGACCGCCCTTTGTTTTCTCTGGATGACAATGGCGGTTATTTTTCGGTTATGATTGTGTTTTGAAGTCCAGTCGGTTTGTTTTTTTAGGTTGAGTTTGACCCGCTAAACTGATTGGAAAGAGACAAATGTATGAGGAAAGTTTCCGGGAAGGATTGTCTAATGTTGAGTGCGAAATGAACACTTTTGCATGTGTTATTCACAGCTTTTTCTTCTCTTAAGAGGATTGTTGGGACTTGGGAGTTCTATAATCTCCTTTGATTTCTTTGTTTTATTTTTTAAAATTATTATTATTATTAGTTTCTGTTATGGGTAGGGTGTTTATGCATTTATTAGATGTAATATATCTTTTAAATTAGTCAATAATCTTTGAGAACTTAAAAAATTTATGCACGTTCTTTATAATTCATTTATACATATATTTAAATAATTTAAGCAAAATTAACTATGTGTCTTTTTATTGGGTGTTGTAGACAACAATAAGATAAAAAATTAAATTTATTTTAAAAAATTTAATAAAATTGGTCGTTGGCGCTAGCTCAGAGGCACATAGGGTGCATTAAATGTCTATTGATTATATTGCAAACTTCCTTTATTTCACCTCTGTACTCTAGGGGATGAAAAGGTCCTTAACACAAGTTTTTCTAAGCAAATGCTTTTTGGTTTCATTAGGGCTCCACAGGGTATCTGATGTATCATGTGCAATGCATTTGGCAAGCACATGGATGCTTCTATTTGCAAAGATTTGGTCATTTTATTTCAGAATCTCCATTATTGCAAAGGAGGAAACTACAATTGTGGTCTTCATGCCAAAATTGAAGAACATGAGAGGCCCAAAGCTCTGAAAGATCATTGAGAGGCATTCATGGACATTGGGCTCCAGCAGATGAAGATGGCCCAATAGGGGTAACACAAATAACCTCAAAGGAAGCCTCTTAGATCTCCAATTTTTAATACCCAAAATCATAAATGTGAAAAAACTCAAGATGTCGCTCACCCAATAGTTTTATACGTTGCTCATATCCATGATTATTTCTTAATACAAAACTCTCACCTTGTTTTTAGTACAATGGAATTGAAAAACTTTGAGATTTGTTGCTTTCCTTCCCGTCTAAATGACTTTTAAGCAATTGCTTCAAAAAAGTTGAGCTTGGACTTCTATTTTTAAATTTGAGATATAATTTTCTTCCAAATCCAGTTATCAATAAATGAATTTTCTTCCAACATTGGGTTTTGAGTTGGGCTAGTACATTTTAGGCATCTATAAAATTTAAGGATGAATACGATTTCATTGGGCTAGAAATAGAGCAGGGCGAATTTTTAGAAGGGTTGTAATTTTCATTATAGGTGCTTAAAGTAGCTAGTAGGGTTCTGCTAAATCCAACAATTTTGTTCCACCTCTAAGATTTTCCTTTACTATTCGTAGTAGATATTTTTTTTAAGTGCAACACATTTAGTTGCACTAATATAGTCGATAATCGTAGGACTATACATAGGGTTTCATAATTTGCAATATTGAAAGGTGTTTTTGGTTTGAGGTCTCAATTGTCTGAAATTTTTTTTACTCAAGTCAATTATTTTCTTTTTGTTTCAATCTTTTAGTCTTTTTTTTTTCTCCAAATTTATGTTTTTTTTTGTGAAATATTTAATTTCAGATTTAATTCATGGATCAAATAAGGTTGTTTTCTTTGCCCAAGTTCCATAAAATAAAAATAATCAAGTATGTATGCTATAAAACCATTGGGAAACTAGCTTCTTGCAATAGCCCACTCTCTATCATCCTTTGTGTCATTGGGGGCCTGTCCTCTTTGTTAATTCTCTCCCAGAACTCATTTTAATTCATGTGCCCTAACCCTGTGCAAAATGATTTGGAAAATGGATCATTTAAATTTGTTTACTACTATATAGTGAGCTGAGAGAGCCAAGAATTTGCTAAAACTTAGATGTTAAATCAATGTAATCCTAAAGACGAATTGACCACGATCAAATGCTCAAGTAATGTTGGTTGAGTAAAACACAGTAACATTACTTATCTTATTTTGTAAAAGTGGATATTATTATGTTAATCATCTTGTAAGTTTACTAGTAAGAAATGAAACTTAAGGAATCTTCACTTCAACAAAGGAGAATTTTAGTAAAGAAACCAATTGGAAAAGTTAGAACGTCCCTCTATACATGCATAAAAAAAAGAGGAAAAATAGCATCATGCCATCTAGCGTTGTGATGTAGTTCTGGAGTAGTTATACTTACTTGAAGACACAAACTGCTAATGTGAGGTTTAAGCTTTAACCTACAAAAAACACTAGTCAAGGAAGTAACTCACCTATGCATATGTGCATAACGACAAAGTGCATAAGTTTAATCCAGTGTTCTGAAGTGATTATTTTTGGTCTTCTTGGAATGCCACTAATTTCAAATTTCTTGGTTGTTGTTCTTTCATAGATTTTTAGATAGAGAAATACAAAGAGAAATGTTTTTTATATAACCTTGTAATACAAGTATACACTTGCAAATGCTATGTATAAGTACTCGTGCATATATGCAAAGAATCTGATTGGCTTTTGCCCATTGAAAACAACATCTAGTTGCACAAATACAAGATCTTTTCCTTCATGAATCTTCCACAATCTGATACATCCTCCAAATAAATAGAGTTCTACTTCATTGCTCAAAAGAAAGCACCACAAGTTTCATCTTTAGTCTGGTATCCAACTCTTTTTCTTGCCAACATACAAACATAATTTTGTTTTTTTTTGTTTAATTATCTTTATTTGTATGCTCAGTATAAGAATTAAAGTTAATTAATTTATTAAAATATTAAGTAATGCATTCCGTCCATCAAGTTTGAAGTTTGCATAACAAGCCATAATTTTTTTTATTTTAAATATCTTTGCATTGGTCTTGAAGCTTCAACATTTGTGAGTTACACATAACATAACGTGACAAGATACTCTTATGCACGAAGACTATTAAATTCATGGTATCAAAGAAAATAGCACAAAGTAAAGAACAACAAAGAGAAAGGGTAGGGAACTTAATGAGCAGAAGGTTGCACCTCTTACTTAGGTTTTAACTTCTCTAAACCAAATCATTACACATTTAATATATTTGAGCTTTGATGATAAAATACTCATTATAACTCAACAGGATTGAGAAGGATCATATTTGAATATCACATGTAACAAAATCCATGAAAACCATTGCAATCTACAAGACATATTCTCATTTCCTTGTTTGAAAACATCTAGGAGATAAGTGCCTTTTGTAACCTTCTATAATTTTCTCATCCTTATGCTATTAGGATTGGAAAAAAATCATTTATGTCTAACCTTAAGGATAATGATACTAATCACATGGCCAATTCAAGGTTCTATCAATATGCTAAACCTAGATGGATTTTTTATCCATTTATCTGGCAGAGTTTAACATTATTGGAATGCAATTTCCTTAAACTTATTTACCGTCACTTATATAAACTTCAATTGTGTATCTTTCTCTACTCACCCTTGACTCTAAGACATGCCCTTGGGTACTAATAATTTCATATTTTATCTTAGGTTTTCAAAAGGAAAATTCTTTCAGTTTTGTAGTTTGATGCACTTTTTAACCAACATGTATAGCAATTGAATGCATATTTGTTAATTTTCACTTAATTTTTCTATTTGTAATTCTTTCTCTACATAATTCAACTTTGCAACAATGAACACTCTATAAGCCATCCCAACTTAAGGACAATGTGCCTGAAATTCATGACTTACAAATGAAGAGAAGGGCTTCTGCATTCATGGCTATAAGGGAGAAACATCGACAACTCAAGGTGTTTATTTATTATTAGTTATATTCTTCTTTCCTAGATTTAAAATATATACACCTTTAATTATAATGTATTATGCAATCAATAATATCATTTGTTGGATGATTGCAGTTCAAATATGTGGAAAACTTGTAGAGCCCTTCCAAACTACCTCCAACTTTCTTTGAAGCCATTAAATAATGAAAAAGACTCGACATTGTATACATCATTTTTGGGCCAATATTTTTATTGGGCACATTTTATTTTTGTTGTAAATGTTGTTATACTATACAAATAGTAGTACATTAGCAGTTTTGGATTTAAAAACAAAGCCTTTTGTGTCTACAGTATATACATGACTTCTTTTGCTTTTCCTTACCAAATTATTCATTAGATCTCCTAGAAATTGGGATAGTTGCATTCCTTAAGTATGTTTGGATATTATAAGTTGAAATGCTTCAATAAATCTGCTTCCTAAATGTAGAAGCATGATCAAGGCACATGAGTTGTTGATAGATGGCCTCAAAGAGATGTGTCCTTGTTTTCTGCAATAATTTTAGCATACACAATGGATTTGTTGAAAAGGCTTTAGAAACTTTCAAGTAAATATAATTGGTAGGTGTAAAGCCATATTTTACAACCTTTACCAATCTCCACACCACTTGTGCCAAAATGAAAATTTTAGAACAAGGTATGGACATATTGGCTATAATTTTCTTAGTAGTTGTTTATTGCCTTTTCTTGCTTCTTGACATTGCAACATTAAATTCTACCATAGATCTGATAAGGATATTTGTCTTATTATTTCTAAATTACTTAAATGCTAATGCCACTTTGGTCTTGATGCATTATTAATTAGGTATTACTATTTGGTCCTTTGATATTCATAAACAGGTTGTAAAAAACAACATTTTAATAGTTTTATCTTGTACACGTTCCATTATCGATGGATATTGGAAGATTTTTTATAGGATTCAAGGTTGGCCTTACTTCTACACACTATGTCTTCTTTCTATATAAGGTTTTAGAGCTAATGTTTATCCTCTTAAAATAGGGATGAATCAACATGATTACTCATTTTTATGACATATATGGCATTTTGAGATATGATTATGTTTTTTGTGTGAATCACTTTTAATTCCTTCTATTTGTAATACCTGGATAGGTTGCTATCTACATAGAAAAAATAACTCCCAAGAACATGAAAGGAGCACTCACAAATACAAATAAGATCAATCTTTAACTAGAATCATTAAAATAGATAGGTACTATAGAATTATGTCAGTTACAAATTAGGAGCAACACCATTGCACTTCATTATGCTCACAACAAAGTTTTAATATCTGCAAATCTAAGTTTCATTGTTACAAGAATATTAGTATATATTCTTGGAATGTTTTTGACTTGTCACTAACTTGCTATTATATGTGATAAATCCATTATAATATCACCTTACGATGACAATAAAATCACCACAATTTAATTTCATGTATCAAGTTTGTATGTGTTATGTTGTTTTGCTTAATTTGCTAGCCTAAACACACCTAAATTTGATTAATTACATTAAGTGAATTTAGCTAGCCTAGTTACGTTTATTAATTAAATAATGATGTGGTATTTAATTAATTGATGTTATCCCTTAGCTAAATTAATCTAATTAATTAAGCTATGACCTATTAATTAATTAGTGGAAAAACATATCCCACTCAATTAATTAATTCCCCTTTTAATCTTGTATTAAATAGACAAATTTAATTATTTGTTTTATTTAATTCATTCCATCCTCTTCCTCCATGCTCCAAAATTAAATTAATTAAATTTCTATTGTCAACCCATTCTAATAATCTAGTGGGAAGAAACCCTTTGAGAGAAGAGAGAACATACGGAACGGCTATAGTATGAACAAAATCTATAACATCATTAGATTACAAATTCAAAATCCACACCTTACTTCCTCTAAGGAGTACAAGCAGTCCCATATTACTTTAAGCCATCCCATATAATCGATTAATCGATACTTATTATCTACCGATAATGACTTCTTGATCAATGATGGTGAGGATCATCTCCTTTATGACCATTTGGAGGCTTGGGCTTCACCACTTTTCTCTGCAATAAAAAAACAAAAACACACAAAAAAAACACAAAAAAAACATAAAAAAACATAAAATACATAACAGTAGAACACAAGGCCACTTATATTTAAGAAAATTGAAAAGCTTAACAATTAATTGAGAGAGATTTTCAAAGAATATATGACATAAACATGTGTATTATAAGTAAAAGTTTGAGACTTACTCCTCCATGAACCCATGGATGTCCTTGTCTTCCATTGAGGTCCATAACTCCTTTGTGAGAAGTGGTAGGCAGAACAGGTAGGCCAAAGGATAAATTAAGTAACCAGAAAAACATAGCACAAGAAAAGCACAAACAGCCTTCATTGTTATTATTAACACTAGTTATGCACAAAATAAGAGCCAAGCAAGACACTTTTAGAGCGTAAGAAACATCAAACAAGGATTTCTTAAATTGAATTAAAGAAGCTACTAAATCCTCCTATGCAAGGATGTTTATACATTTACAACAAGGATAGTGGGTTATTTATAAGAGGGGGAGAAAAGTAAAATATATTCTGTATTAATTCCATGTATTTATCTCCAATAAAATTGACATTACTCTTATCCGACCGCCCTTGGTTTTCTCTGGATGACAATGGCGGTTATTTTTTTGTTATGATTGTGTTTTGAAGTCCAGTCGGTTTGTTTTTTTAGGTTGAGTTTGACCCGCTAAACTGATTGGAAAGAGACAAATGCATCAGGAAAGTTTCCGGGAAGGAACCACCAATGTTGAGTGCGAAATGGACACTCTTGCATCTGTTATTCACAGCTTTTTCTTACCTTAAGAGGATTGTTGGGAGTTCTATAATCTCCTTTGATTTCTTTGTTTTATTTTTTTATTTTTAGTTTCTGTTATGGGCAGGGTATTTATGCATTTTTTTAGATGTATTATATCTTTTAAACTAGTCAATAATCTTTGAGAATTTTAAAAATTTATGCATGTTTTCTTTAATTCATTTATACGTATATTTAAATGCTTTAAGAAAAAATAATTGTGTCTTTTTATTGGGTGTTGTAGGTAATAGTAAGATTAAAAATTAACTTTATTTTAAAAATTTAATAAAATTACTTGTTCACACACATGATGTATTAAATGTCTATTGATTATACTGCAAACTCCTTTTATTTCACCTCTGTTCTCTTGGGGAATGAAAGGTCCTCAACATGATATTGTACCTATATATTTTCATTAAAAAATAAAATGGATAGATTCATGAATGATTATTCCACTCTAATAAAATGTAGACTTCAAATTTATATATGTAACATCATTTTCCTATAATATTTTTTATTTTTTGCCATAATATTTTTTATTTTTTGCCATTTCAAATGATTTTGGTGAGATTTTACCATACTAAGTCAAGTAATATCTTAAACTAAGTATTTTCACTTTTTTTTGCATAGTATGGTATTACTATGCATTATTCATTTCAATTTTTTATTGCAAATTATGGATAGTTTTATTCTCATGTAATTTCTAAATACTAATCTTTTTATTTTCAATTTGTAGCAAACAATTCAAACTATGGATGTTTCAGAAAATGAATCAGAAATCATTGTTGCAAGCCCAAATGCCTCTGTAAACTCAAATGATGTTTTTGAAACTGACGTGGACAAATGTGCAAGATTAGTTTTAGAGTGTTGTAGAAAAATTGTCAAAACTATTGAGCACATAGCCTTAATGATTGACAATGTTGAAGAACTAGAAATATTGAAAATGGAAGATGTTGCAAAAGTAGTTTGCGAGACATCTCTAAAAGTAGATGCATTTCTATCTATGATGAAAGAAGTGTATCACAATCATTTTGCAAATAAAGGGCGCAACACCGAACTCATTGCTGAAGAATATGTCATGAGCTTACATCATTACGACGAAGTATTTTACATATAGTTAATTCTTTTTTTTACTGTTGATACTTCTTAGCTATTCAAAATGGTTGTAGTGGAACAAATATTTTCTCTTTTATTTATGTCATTTTGATGAACGACAATATATATGTGTGGTTTGTATGAGTTTTGTTAAAGAAATTTTGAAATGGAGGTGTGACAAATGTATATAATATTAAATATGTTGAAAATATATATGATATAAATTTTGATAATCTTTTACAAACCTTTTACTCATTTTATCAAACTTTTCCATTTTTCTTTAATTTATATTTTAATACAAGATAAATTAATTTGTTTTAAATATTGGGCTGATGTGTAGCAATAGACTTCCATAGATCTATATTTTAACTATTAACTGTAACCATAATCCTAATTATAACCCTAGCCAAGCCTAACCCAAAATTGAATCCCTAACACTAAACATTGTATGCACCCAAAAATGGTCGCCTAGACTTTGGGCCCCATTTATTTGATTTATCAATCCTGAATCATTTTGACCATAATCAATATTTTCAACAATATCAATTTCTTGATCAAATCTTAATTTCGATCATATATTGGATTTTTATCCTATGGGCTAACCATTTATCCTAAGTCTTTATTTAATTAAAAGGAATATTTCCTCCCCTTTCAATTAAATAAAAAGCCCCCACTTTCCTCTTATCCTAAGTTGCACAAATAAAGCATTATTCATATTTTATAAAAAGGGAAAAAGCACTTTTTGTCTCACATGAGGCTCAAAAGTCAACACTTCACTCTCATTGGAGGATGTTTGTGCACATGGATTGCTCCTCTTTCAAGCTCCACCGCTGATTAAGACTTTTTGCCTCTTAATCTCCATGGTCCATTTCACCTCATTTCTTATAAAAGGAGAGCTCTCTCCTTCATTTGCATATCCTTGTTTTATGCTATTGTTATGCTGCAGGTTTTGGAGCTCTCTTTGAAGACACTCAAGCTTTGAAGCCTTGACATTCTTAGTTGCATTTCATAATAGTTTTGCTTTCATAGTTGCATTCATGGCATTCTTAGTGTAGATTTCCTTTTATGCAATCTCACATAGTCTAAATAGGAAGGATTTGTAATCCATTGCTATTTCCTTTCATAGATTAGATTTCTTTTCAAGCATTGCATTGTTATCATTTAGCTTAGCTTGCACATTCATACTAGTTGCATTTGCATTTCATTTCCATTTAGATTCTTGGAGATATTGGCATTGTTGCCCTTATCTTCACTTGAATCTCTCATTGGATGGTTGACTAGCAAGGTCACTTTCTTGTAGCTCTAACTGAGAGCAAAACTCATAGTCCCTTGCAACTCCATGCATAGAGAGCTATGAGCCGATTTGTGAGGCCTCATCCTTGAGCAACCTTGCATGTAATGGTTCATAGAAGTGCATATTTTAGTGTGTACATTTCTGGCGCCCACCGTGGGGCAGAGTAGATAGCTTTGTCCTTTTTATTTGATGCATTTTTGGTCATTTTCGGATTAATCTTCGGAAAAATCTGCGTCTCTAGTTTTCTGTCTCAGATTATCGCGCGACACTTCTCAGAAATATCGCGCGATATACTTCCTGTCTTAGCGCGATAGTTCGCGCGGAAAAAAGTATCGCACGCATATAGTGAGGTATATCGCCTGGCATCGGGCGAAGTATCGCCTGGCATCGTGCGAAGTATCGCCCGACTGGGGAAGTATCGCCCGACTATAGGGAACTGTATCGCGCGATACTGTTGGAGACTGAGAAACATCGCCTGGTCTGGCAGAGACTTGCACTTTCAGTTTTTTTGTTGTTTTTTTTGTCCGAATTCGACTATTTTAGCTTGCTGTTCTGTTTTACTTGGCTTAAATAGGTCTAACCTGCATTTTTTAGCTTGAATCCATTAGATTAGTGTACATTTACATTTGGATTTGGATTTTGCTAACATTGTGGGCCTAACAAGTTGTGTTTGTAGGTGCTCTCCTTTGCTTAAAAATTGCTAAAAATGCATGTCAAAGAGGGCTACTAACAGTTTTTGCAGGGCTGCCCAAGCATAAAAACAAAAAAAAAATTCTCCATTTCTTGCTTGTTGTTGTTTTCCTTTCATTTGTGGCATTTACTAATTGTATTAGGAATCTTAATACCTTGTGAAAGGGATTTTGAGGTGGTAGGAGAAGTATGCTCTTCACCTTTAGGTGAATCAAAAAATCTTGACCCATCTTAAAGTTTTGGAAGGAAGGGGGTAATTGATTTCTTTGTTTGGTGTGTTTGGGAAAAATTCTTGAGATAGGGGAGTATGCTCTTCACCCTTGTGGTGAATCAAAAACCTTGAACCTCAAGTTTTGATCCATTTTGTTTAGTTTAGGAATCTTTTAGAGGGCCTGCTCTTGAGCAATCAAGAGGAACGACTCAAGTGGGGACAACCTTGTCATCATTCTCCTTGGTGGCAAGTGATTCCAACTCACTATAATCTCAAGGCTATCAAGGACACCAAAAACCTTGATAGACATAACACTTGTTTTCGCTTGATGTAAGTACTTGTGGGATTGTGACCATGAGGAAAACATTGAGCAAGAATGCTTAAGGTACTCTTGAGGCCGCGAGGTCCTAGTCCTTTATGAGGAGCAAGAGGGGTGTTGTGAACGAAAATCCTTATTAAGAACCATTAGATAGAAGCCACCCTCTTTTAGCCGCTTATCTTCTTAGTGCAAGGATTGATCCAAGTGGTTTACCCGGATCACCTTAAGATACTCACCATATGTGTCCCTTTGGTTGTGTCATTTTGACATTTCCATGACAAAGCCAATATCTCTTGTGGGCAACCACTTGGTGTGAGGCAAGGGGGCATCAAGTTGTGGGCTAAGTTGGTAAGTATTGAGCCTTGTCTTGTAGGTAGTAATTGCTTGAATTGTCTTCGATTGTGTGATACCAGTGTAAACGTTCTCAACATACAAACAATCGGTAGCATTCATAGGGTGCTTTTTCAATTTTGATATCACAAGTGTTTGTCTTGGCAAGGTTGCTTTTGCCCTTGTTTCAAGTGCTTGAAGACATGTTTGATCCTTTACTGTTTGCAAACCTGTCCAAATGTTGTTGAATTTGTGACTGAAACCAAGAACATCAACCCTCAGACTGAAAATTTTGACCAAACAGACCCAAAAATGCAAATTTCACACAATTCTGGTCAAGAGTTGAATAATTCTGTAACAGTATCGCACCCTGTAAGGCGAAGTATCGTGCGATACTTCACACATTCTAGAAATATCGCCCCCTTTGAAGAGAAATATCGCGCGATAGTTCACCCCTGACGGACTATCACCCTGCCTGCCTGGATTATATCGCCCGCTAGTGTTAAGAAGTATCGCCTGTCTTAGGGCGAAGTATCGCACGGGTAGAGGTTTATCGCCCCAGTAGCCTGGAGTATATCGCCTGGTTCATTTTTGTCGTGCTTAAATTTTGGTCAGTTTCAGTTGCTGTCAATTAGGCCAGGTCTTAGAACAGGCTTCTCACCCTAACGTTTGAGATCTGTCTTGACTCCAAATCTCTGGTTCTTAGTTTTCCGGGATAGCATCATTTGATTTGCAAAGTCACTTTGGAATAATTGTCAAGTTAGAAAGCCATTCTTGGTGCCAAGGTTCATCTTTAAAAGTGTTAGCTATATTCTGGGAAAATTTCAGTTCTCTTATTGTCCAAATCGCTTTCATTTTCAATTATCTTTCGGCCTAGTCCAACCTCCTGATTCAAAAGTGCAAGGGTAGTCACCCTTTGATTTGAAGCACCTCTTTGACAGTGTTGGTAAAGCCCCCTTTCTTTTCTTTTTTTCATCTTTCTTTGGACAATAGAGGATTTCGATTATCCTAGTTTGGTGTTGACACTTTGAAAGGTCACCTTATCATTGAGAATATCTCTCTTTCATGTCAGTTACGACAAGGTACCAAGTTAATCAAGGGAAGCAACCCCCTGTTGCCTTTAGCCAGTTACCACCTATCAAGACCCGTCGACAACCTAAGGGAAAAGGACCCCTTTTTGACCAATCTCCTAAGAGTGAATCTGAGGTTTGTTTTAATCCGGGAGCTAACCCTAGTGAAGTGAGCACCTCTTTCATACCACTTTCATCAAGCATGGACATGAGTTACACTTTCACCCGACAACAAAGAGAAGCCATGAATCAAACTCTCGAGGATATCTTTCAACGACACAGAAGAGAGTATGGTAGTTCTTCTCATGCCAGTCCACCCGGGTCACCTCCTAACAACGCGAGGTATTTTGATGCTCATCAACGAGCCGAAAGACAGCATAAGTCAGCCCACTCAGATTCAGGGTCACAACACGAAGACCAGAACAACGAATCTAGTGATCACCATATCAACGCAGCTAATGCAATAAGGCATTCAAGACAAACCTCCCCACTTAAGGACACTTCTCGATATGCAAATACAAGATTAAGAAGCATTGAGAGAGAGAAGCAAGCCTACTTAGATGAACAGGCTGCAAAAAAGGAAAAATTCCGACAACTAGAGGAAGAGGAACGTGCATTGTTGGATATACAGAAAAGAGTCGCCCAAGAAGAAGAAGATAGACTCTATGCACAACAACTCCAAAATCGATCTAACAGGAGGGGAGCCAATAGTGGGACCAACTCGCCCCCATCAACCCCTTCCCCTAGCCCTCGAAGAAGATCAAAGACACCCTCACGATCCCCAAGTCCTAGAGGAAGAAGGACTTCAAGATATGACCATCATAGGAGACAATCGTCTCATAGACATTCAAAGCAACCCTCCCAACGAGCACATCATGGCTCACAACATGGAGGCAGTTATGCTAAATCTGATCATATGGACTTCATGACTATGCAACAAGAACCATCCTTTCAAGCCTATGTGGAGCAATACGTGGAACAAAACAAAGACCAATTTTTGGAAAGTCTTATCAACAAAGGCGCTAAAGTTCCATATAACTTTGATGTTCACCAAAAAATCAAGAAACAAAATCCTTCAACTGATGAGTTAATCTTACAAATGCAAAAGGATATAGACAGAATGAAGGCTCCCAAGAGTACATTTCATTTGGACTCCATATGTCCTAATCCCATTGACAAAAGTGTGGTGATGGTAGAATTTCCTAAGAAAGTTGAATTTCCAACATACGACAAATATGATGGCACGGGTGACCCTCATGACCATGTTCGACAATTCTACATAATGAGCTTTTCCTTTCACCACGAAGACTCCTACTTGCTGAGATTATTCCCAAGGAGTTTAAAAGGTCAAGCCATGGAGTGGTTCACCAACCTTTCCCCTCCAGTAAGGACATTTAGAGAACTTGTCCAAAGATTTGTGCAACATTTTGCTTACAATTTATCTAGGTCGGTCACCATGCTTGATTTGTGTAAACTTAAGCAAAATCAAGGGGAATCTTTTGTCACCTTTTTGCAACGATGGAGGCGATTGTGTTCGAAATACCCAAGGACAATCCCTGAAGAAGAGAGAATTGATATCATTGTGAACAATCTAATACCAGAACTCAAATATGAAGTCAAGAAAATCCCATTTAATTCCTTTGATACTATGATAGAGGTGGCATGTCGCATTGAGGATGTCCTAAAAGAACAAGGAATTTTGGCTAAACCAACAAATAACAACAATAGCCAAAATAACAATACTAATGGTAACAAGGACAAAAAGAACTCTTATTGGAACAAAAATAAGCAAGTCGTCAACGATGGAGTTGTTGATTCATCTCAAGTCAAAAATGAAGGAGTTCTTAATCTCTCTCATGCAGTTCAAGCTATGAAGTTGCAAACATCGTCAACGCCACAAGACAAACCTCAGTATCAAAAGAGATCTAAAACGGAGAAAAGACAATTCACTAAATTGGGAGAATCCTATGAAGATGTTTTTAAAACACTAGTCGCTCATAATCTGGCGCACCCATAGGATCCTACAAAACATCGAATACCAGATCCTTTACCTCATTGGTGGGATGCTAAGGCTTTTTGCGTTTTCCATAATGGGATTGGACACGACATAGAAAATTGTTTTAAACTCAAGCATCTTGTCCAAGACCTTATTGAGAAAGGACAATTACAAGTGGATGGGTTAACTACTAATGCAGACCATAAAGCCTTTAAAGAGCCCTTGCCTAAATATGAAAAAGGAGAGAATTCTAACAATAAGAATGGCAAGGCGGCTATTAACTATACATACACACATGCTGATAATGTGATTAACATGCTTTAAGTGGCTGACGATAATATCAACATGGTGAGAAAGAAAGATCCTTACGGACATAATGTGGACTCAATTCCTATGACTAATGAAAGACCCGCTGTGGTGATAAGAGGTCCTCACACACAAGGAATGCCCCGATCCCTCAATGTTGTCACTAGGGGTCAGGCTCAAGCACCCATTATCATCAAAGGTCCTAGCACTAGCAAGTCTAAACAGCCTGTGTCCAAAGGTGCTCCTCCAAAATCTGTCGTTGGTCCTGATTCCAATTATAACCTTATTGACCAACTACAACGTACACCCGCTCAGATATCTATTTTTGAGCTTTTAGAATTGTCTCCTAAGCACAAGCGCGTCCTCGAGGACGCTTTGCGAGCAGCCAATGTCCCTAATAACTTAGATATCGACCAATTCCAAAACATGGTCAACCATTTGGCTAGCCCTCATTTCCTCACCTTCTCAGAAGAAGATGACAAATCCATTAGTCACCCACATAATTTGGCCTTACACATCGAGGTCATGATTCATAAAACCCGTGTTAGGCGTGTACTGATAGATGGGGGTGCGGGGCTCAATATTTGTACTTTGAGTTTGCTGCTAGCTCTAGGGTATTCCGAGAACGTCATTGACACAAAGAAAAGAATCACAATCAAAGCATATGACGAAGCAGAAAGAAGTTCTAAGGGATTGGCTGTTTTGCCTATTCGTATTGGTCCTGTAGAAAGAGACATATTATTCCAAATCGTTGATGTTGGACCTCTTGCCTACAACATTTTGCTAGGTAGGCCATGGATTCATGAAATGCAGGCAGTCCCATCGACATATCACCAGTGTGTTAAGTTCCCCCATAATGGTGTAGAAATTTGCATCCCGGGAGACAGTGCTCTATCAGTTAATAACATTTCCGTGGGATCACATGTACCTTTGAATAGAGAAGCTGACAATCCTAGTAATTCACTTGAACAATGCAAGCAGAAATTCAAGACCATGGACCTTGGGATGGGAGATTATAAGATTGATTCTTTTACAAAAATGCCAATCTCTCCTAGGTCTTATGGGAGACCCTCCCCAAATGTGAAGCCTTCATCATTAGCAATGACGTTATTTGGGAAATTTGTTGAGTCTTCGGTCCCCATTCAAGAAGAGAAAGAGGAAGTTGCTGTAAGGAACTGGATATATCACGAGGAGAAATACAAACATAATGAGAATTTTGCTCCTTCACCTGAAACTTATGGGAAAGGATATACACTGGTTAAAAATATGGGATATCCGGGATTTGGTCCCCTTAGTCATAGGCTGGATGCTAAAGCTGAGCCTCTTGATCATGCTCTTTTTAGACGCAAAAATAAGTCCACGATTGGCTTAGGTTTTGACAATAAGAAGCAGAAAGGTACCCCTGTCCCAGCTGCAACGGACAGTGATAGTGATGCAGATTATACACCCGATCTCTCCAACCAACAAGATGTGTCTGATGATTGGGTGCCCTCCATGAATCTCCTTTGGGGAGATTCCACAGATTTGATGCTTAATAATCCTACTATCCCAGCTGCGACGGATAGTGATTGTGTGACTTCTAGATCGACAAAGGAAAGTGTTACTGTCCTAGCTGCGACGGATAGTACCAATACTAACACTAGAGAGGGGGAAACCCTTCCTAACCTTGAGGCTTCTACATCACGAGGCCTAAATGATGACTCAGAGACAGACTCCCATGAATATGAATGAGATTCGCTTTCAGATGCAACAATTGATCTAGATGTGGATATTATCCATGCCTATAGTACTCAACCCGATGCAACTAACGATCCTAGTGTCAGACTAGAGGATTGCCCTCCTCAAATCGCCTTAGTAGACGACGCTTCGTTTGATAGGACGAGCCCCAATTCAGGTATCTTAGGAGAAGACTTGATGAGCTCCGATTATATGGTCACCAGAGATGACACCTTTCACATTCACAACATCGAACCTACCATTGACTTGCCCCTTGTCCACTTTGACCTGATTGACTGGCCCCAGCGCCACCACGAGCCCACATTCCTCACATTTCGCAACGATTACGAAATTGCTTGCTATCTGAATGCTCTCGAACCCGTGGCTTCTTCCACCAGTGAACCAACAACCAGCATGACGGAGCCTGATATTAAGTACCTCAGTCTCAAAACAAAAGAGAAAAAGAAAAATAGGTCTGATGGCGAAAACCACTTTGTGGCGGTGTCAGAACCAAAAATAGTAAAAAGAAATGACGCATCCAAAGGTGAAAACCTCTTTGAGGCACCTAAGGATGGGGTACTTAATAACTTACCGAGTTATTTCCAGGATAGATCATCAATATTGATTGAACCAACAAAGCCGGTCAATCTAAACACAGAAGAAAATCCTCAGATAGTCCATCTTGCTCAGTCTTTATCAGAGGAAGAGACCAAGGCATATGTACAATTTTTACAGAAAAAGAAAATTAATTTTGCATGGACCTACTCAGACATGCCAGGGCTTGACACAAATCTCATAATGCATCACTTATCTATAGCTCCAAGAGTCAAACCAGTCAAACAGAGACTAAGAAAAATGCATCCACATATAGCTCTACTTGTCAAAGGAGAATTAGAAAAGCTTTTGAAAGCTGGATTTATTAGAGCCATCGATTACGCAGAATGGATCTCAAACATAGTACCGGTCTCCAAACATGATGGGTCCATTCGTGTCTGCACAGATTTTAGAGATCTAAACAAAGCCTGCCCAAAGGATGACTTTCCACTTCCAAACATTGACATGATAGTGGACATGACAGCGGGCTATGACATATATTCCCTAATGGATGGTTTCTCGGGGTATAATCAAATCAAAATAGCTCCTGAAGACCAAGAGAAAATAGCATTCACATGTGCATGGGGAACCTACTGTTGGAACGTCATGCCATTCGGGTTAAAGAATGCAGGAGCAACCTACCAAAGAGCTATGACAACTATCTTTCATGATATGATGCACAAAAATATGGAAGATTATGTGGATGATACCCTGGCAAAATCAAGAAAAAGGGACACACACCTCAATGATCTAGAAGTAATTCTAGATCGTATGGAACAATTTCAACTCAGATTGAATCCAAAGAAGTGCGCATTTGGCGTAACCTCAGGCAAACTTTTAGGATTCATAATATCAGCAAAAGGTATCGAGGTTGATCCCGAAAAGGTCCAAGCAATCCTAGATATGCCACCTCCTCGAAATATCAGCCAAATGAGAAGTCTTCAAGGACGTCTTCAATCAATTAGGAGGTTCATTTCTCAGCTTGCAGATAGAGCGCAACCCTTCAACAAGACATTGCATAAGGGTGCTTCTTGTGTTTGGAACGAAGATTGTCAAAAGAGCCTAGATCAGATCAAACAATACTTGGCTAATCCTCCGATCTTAATGCCTCCTATTCCAGGGAAACCATTGCTTCTATATATCTCAGCTACAGACACTTCCCTAGGGGCATTATTGGCTCAAACAGATGATACTGGGAAAGAACGGGCCATCTACTATATCAGCCGTACTCTAGTCTCTTATGAGATCAATTACAATAATATTGAGAAGTCTTGTCTCGCGGTGGTGTTTGCTTCTCAAAAGTTGCGCCACTACATGCTTGCTCATACCATACACTTGATTGCCAAAATTGATCCCCTTAAATACTTGCTTGGTAAGGTTGCCCTGACGGGTAGACTTGCTAAATGGATGATGGTCCTCACTGAATTTGACATAGAGTATGTTGAAAGGAAGGCAATCAAAGGACAAGCTATTGCTGACCAATTAGCTGATTTTCCAATCCAGGATAGTATGCCAGTCCAAGTGGAATTCCCAGATGAACACATCTTATATACCACTACTCGCACTTGGACAATGTTCTTTGATGGCTCCCGCATGCAAAATGGATCAGGTGCTGGCGTGTTATTTGTTTCTCCACATGGGTACAACATTCCAAAGTCTTATAAACTATTATTCCCATGTACCAATAATATTGCAGAATATGAAGCTTTAACTAATGGCTTGAAAATGGCTATAGAATGGAATGTCACAGAATTACATGTCTTTGGGGATTCTCAGCTAATCATCAACCAAGTCAATGAAGAGTATCAAACCAAGGATGACAAATTGATACCCTATAAAAAGATGGTTGATTCTTTGAAACGCTATTTCACCTTTGTGACGTTTCAACAAATCCCTAGGATAGAGAACAAAGCTGCAGACGCCATGGCCACATTGGCTTCACTTCTTCAGTTGGAGACACATGAATCCAGATTTGAATTCCTGGTGGAAGAGCTACACCATCCCATCTTTGACTCATCTGAAAGCCGTGTCATTTGTGCCATTATCACACACGAGTCTTCCCGATATGGTGCTATCTATTCATATCTTCGTGATGGCATCATCCCTGACACATTCACCCGCTCCGAATGCCGAAACCTCATCTGTAACGCCTCTCGCCACACCCTCATCTCTGGTGACTTATATAGAAGGGGTTTAGATGGGACACTCCTTAGGTGCTTGGAAAAGGAGGAATCCAACCAAGCGTTAGCTGACATCCACGAGGGCATTTGTGGTGGGCATTCTAATGGTCTGGCCATGGCCCGAAGGTTGCTTAGGGCGGGATATTATTGGCCCACAATGCAGATGGACGCAGTCACCTTTGCTAAGTCATGTGAAAAATGTCAGAAACACGGCAACCTGATTCATGCTCCGGGTAGGGAGCTGATTCCTTCTATTTCTCATTGGCCATTTCAGCGCTGGGCCTTTGATCTGGTTGGGCAAATTCACCCCAACTCATCAGGTGGACACAAGTTCATTATTACTACCACTGACTACTTCACAAAATGGGTGGAGGCCGTACCACTTTCTGTTGCTTCAGGAAGGACCATTTCTTTGTTCATCTTGAACCATATCATTTGCCGATTTGGAGTGCCTTCTGAGATCATTACTGACAATGGAGGTCAATTTAAGAATAAAGACCTAAAGCACCTATGCAAAAAGTTTAAAATCAAGCAACATTGGTCCTCCATATATTTCCCACAAGGAAACGGACAGGCAGAAGCTTCTAACAAAACCATTCTTAAGATTCTTCATAGAACGGTACACAAGAATGGTAGGGATTGGCACTTACAAATCAATCCAGCACTATGGGCTTACCGAAAAAATATTCGCACACCTACAGGAGCCACTCCTTTCTCTCTCACCTATGGCGCTGAAGCAATATTGCCTTTAGAAGTCGAGATACCATCCCTCAGAGTCTCACTCAAAGGTTTGATTACAGATGAGGATTACCGTGCCATGAGGTTGCAGGAATTAGAACTTCTAGATGAGAAGCGTAAGGCTTCCTTTGATCATATGAGAGCATATCAGAAACGTATGTCCAAGGCATTCAACAAGAAGGTTCGCCTTAGAGAATTTCAAATAGGTGATCTTGTTTTACGAGAAAACCCTAAGAACCAACAAAACAGAGAGCAAAAGGGCAAGTTTGAACCTAACTGGCTTGGACCATATGTCATCACAGCTGCTTTTGGTACTGGTGCGTATTTACTGTCAGATCCTGATGGAGAACAGCTCCCTGATCCCATCAACATTGTGCACCTTAAGAAGTTCTATCCTTGATGCCCGTTCTGTCTGGGGGCATCTTTTGTATATATCTTATTGGTCCTGAAAAAATTCCAAAAAAATTGATATATGATGCTGAAAAAATCCTAAAAAGCATAAAAAGTCCTGAAAAAACTACAAAAAAATCAAAAAAATTCAAAAATTCAAAAAAATAGAAAAAGTGCCTTGGTGAAAACCTAGCAATAGGCGCCTTGGTAGCAAAAATACAAAAAAAATCAAAAAAATGAAAAAATGAAAAAAGATTCCAAGTGGTGAAAACCTGGAAACAGGCGCTACTTGAGGCCTTTGCACCCCTATTTGTTAGCATGCGTCCTCGACACTTAACCACTTTCCATCATGCCTTGACCTTATTTGGCTTAGTCTGGAATTGGTCTTTGTCTTTGTCTAGGGGGCATAACTGTTCGCATAGGTCCTTTTGGTGCATTTGTCTCTTGGGGCATTTCACAAAAGGTGTTTTTCAACACCACCCCAAACAGTGTTTTTCAACACTACCCTTGCGTCGAGTGTTTCTTAACACTTATCAGATGTCTACCCAACAGTCTCGCATGCTGCGATATTTCTCATTTGCAGATATGATACTCAGAGTTTGACTCTATGACCAACACACACGCACTTAAACAATCAACTCGCTGGCGATATGATGACTTTATTTTTCTTTGTGTGCTATCTATGAGGATTTCTTTGATGAGTGATCTCTCCCTGAGAAGTTTTCGATGATGCATAGCTAGAAGACTGAGGGAATGAGAACATGTTTTCTTTCTTTATCTGCTTGTGGGTATATTTTGTTGATCCTAACTGTCATGAGCATTTATGCTGGTCCTACTTGACACTATGGATTGACAAGGTATTATCCTTGACTGTTTTGCGAGTGCATGCTTTTAGCTATCCTGACTTTCATGTGTCTTGATACAAGCATAATCTCGCCATATCAAACTTAGGTAATCTTACTGCATTAGTCATCTTGACCTATATGTCTTTGATGCCTAGGTAAGATTTCCACATTTCTATCTGATAAAGATCATATTCATATCCACATAGTAATGCTAGTGTGCATTGTATGATCTTACGACGCTACCAATAACGCTCGATGATGATAATTAGATGTCTATAAGCGTTGTGACCTTGCAAGTCAACCACTTTCATAGTAGCTTGCATTTTTAGGGTCATGTTAGTCTAGTCTTGCATCTTGCACATGGAGAGAGCTCTCCTTTTCATCCTACATGGACCTGTTAGTCAACTGCGCTCACCTTCTCTTCTTCTTGATCATGTCTTTCGCTCCTTGTCTTTTTCATCTCGAACCTGTTCCTGTTCATCACAAGGGGTTAATCATATCATCATATCTATATCAAAACTGTCATTTTCAAGAAACATAGGTCTATATCATACACATGAGAATTAAACATACAACTATGAGAGAGAACATACATAAGCACATACATAAGCATTTTGAGCAAAATGACAAGACAATATACATAAACTGATACATCCATCACAAGTGAGATAAATACACATGATACATCGAACATCCAGTAATCTCATAAATCAATAAATGTCATGATATACAATATGAGATCCCAAAATCTGGATCAAAAGTCTCAAAATATGTCCAAACAACCTAAGACCTAACCCTAAGACTCGCTACCACCCTCGTGAGGAGCTCGTGGTGGTGGAGGAGGCATAGCTCTCCTATCAAATGCCACGTCTGATACCCCTGCCCGCTGAGAGTATGATGGTGCTCTCTCACCCTCTGGGACGGCCTGCAGATATAATCCGTGATAGTAAGCAGCCCTCGCTGACTCCCATCGGAGCTCCAGTGCCTCGGTCTGTACCATCGCCTCACGGCGTGCTATCTCTGCTCTGAGATCAGCTATCTGCTGATCCCGCTCTGCCCTCAGATCCAGGAGCTGCTGATCTCTCACAGCTATGGTGGTCCGCAGCTGCTGTATCTCGGTCTCCCGAGCCTGTATCTGGGCTCTCAGGTCCTCTCCCCCCGCAGGCTGCTCCTGCTGTACCTCTGCCTGCCGGCGAGCTGGTCTCGCCTCCTCCTTAGGAGTGGTTGATCTCTGTCCCCGTGACCGTTTCCGGCCACCTGATCCCGACCCCTCTCCTCTCTCCATCCTCCTCCCTCTCCCCCTCCTGCCATCTCCTCCGTCCCCTCCGTCTCCTCCGTCCCCTCCCTCTCCTCCCTCTCCTCCCGGCGCTGGCACCTGAGCATCTGGTACTGTAAATCGAGGGAATGGTACCCTCCGCCGCTCTGCTTTGTAGGCTCCATCAGCCCCTGCGTCTGCCACATCTGGGAAATAATCCCAAGGCTCGCTCCTGATAGCTGCTGTCTCTGCGACAGCCTGCTGATAGTCCAGCATGGGTAGCCACCCATGTCCCTCCTCATCCCTGGCTCTGGCATAAGTAGTAGTCTCTGTCGAGACTCGCTGCTGCCTCCCGAACTGCTGCCACACCCGACTGATGCAAAACCTCTCTATGATATCCGCATATCGACCCACCAGTGGCCGACTGCACAGCATATAACTCAGCTCCTCTGCGGCATCCCCCCAAACCTCAACCTCCCTGTACGGCCTCCATGTGAATGAGGCTATCTCATCCAGAATCCGCCGATAGTAGGTCACATCCCCTGAATGGGCATGTGATATAAACCCGATGTACCTGTAAATGAATGGGTACCTCCTCTCCCTCGGCTGAACCCTGGGGTGCACCACAGCAATGTGCTCCCATGCCCATACCTGTGTCAGGATGGCACCACACGCCCATGTCCGACCGTCCCTGTAGACGATCTCGTGCAGCTCATGATACATCTCTGCCAAGATCGCAGGTCCCCATGCCATCCGTCGAGGCCTGCCTACCAAGTCTACCAGTAGTCTGCCCCATCCGAGTGGGAATCCCTTCTGACTGCGATCAGTCATCAGGATCTGTGAAATGATCGATGCCACAATACATGGCACCGGATAGTCTCGGCCGAAGTCATCAAGCAGTCGCTCCCAGCTGACATGCCTGTCTAGGATGGTCACATCCTGAAACATCTCCTGAATCAATCGACGCCCCTCAGTGATGTCCTGATCATAGTATACCTGTGACAACACATAAATCATGTTAGTTTTCATCACATGGAAACATTACATTTATGATTATATCTCAAAACATGATTATACTTACAGGCTCTCCGTGGCATGGAACTCGGAGGATCCTATAGACGTCCTCTAAGGTGATCGATGCCTCTCCAGTAGGTAGATGGAAGGTGTTGTGCTCGCTGTGCCATCTCTCGGCCAGCGCAATCAACAACCCATGGTCTGCTCGGATATAAGGGTACCTCAACAGATACCGGAATCCCATAGCCCTGATATCGGCATTGCCCGGATCATCCAGATCTCGGACACACCGTAATCCTGTCACCTTCGGCGCTCTGATGATGAGCGCCGGAAAAACCTCCTGCAAGCCAAAACCAAACCCGTTGTTAGTACATATCATGATGGATGTCCAAAAAACTCAGTATAAAACATCTTAAAAACGTAACATTGTCTAGACCCATGTCATTTTTTGCTCAAAAATGCATTAAATATCAAAATTTTCAACTGGGCGATATTCTTTTTTAGAGAAGTATCGTGCGATACTTCTCCCTATAGTGGGGCGATAAACATTGAGTCGAGCGATACTTCGCCCAGTATCGCGCGATCTTTCGCCCAGTATCGTGCGATACTGGTGTCTAAAGCGTGCGATACTTTTGGGGCACGCGAAGTATCGCGCGATACTTCTCCCCAAAGCGCACGATACTTCTAAAGTATCGCGCGATATTTCGCACAACCGAAAATTTTGAAATTTAAAATTTGATAAAAACGTGCTAAAAAAGTTATTAAATGCTAGAAATGACCAAAAAGCTCGAGTTTTTCGAAAACATACCGGGGCAGGATAGTGTGGTGGCCGGTTGTGCAACCGGGCGCGCTCGAATCGATGCCTGTGGACGGGAACTCCTGCTTGCTGAGCTATTTTCTCTCTCTAAATCTCTGAAATTCTCAAATCACTAAAAGACAAATGATTTTTGAAAATGACATTTTGACCCCTTTTATAGCATTTTGACTTTTTGACCTAATTTTCAAAACACCTCGGAATTGTGCGAAAATTGCACCCTTAGCTAATTTCGACGTCCTGGATCCATTTTCGGACTCGAAATCAAAATCCGAGGTCATCTTGATAGTCAAAATCGCATTTCAAATTCTTTCCCCCCTTCTGCGCAGTTGGCTGATCTTTTGAGGCCTAATCTTTTAATCTTTGCTGGGGCATCGTCATTCCTTCCTTTTCATGTCTCTCAAATTTTCTAGTCTTTCATCCACTCTATTTCTAGTCTTCTATTTCTATTCTTCTACTTCCTCACTGGGGCATGTTTTCATTTCCTGATGGTTAACCTCTTGACCTTTACATTCGATTATGATTTGATCAACCTTATCAATTTTCTGTCTCTCCTCTACCTGATTTTGATTTCGACTCCGAGGGGTCAGTATTTATGGGATTCTCATCCCCGATTCTTTGATTTTCTTGATTCAGACATCTTTTGTGAGCTTTTGCTCAAAATTTGAGATTCTTATCTCCCATTTTTAGACATTGATTATTGCCTAGCAGCGATGGTGATAGTTTTGTCTAAAGCTTGATTTGCACCTAGCAGCGACGGTGTTGGTCTAAGCTTTTGTTTATGTTTGTCCAGATGTGATCCCGAATCGACCTCATATCTGAGTTGTTTTGTGATCCCAAATTGATCTCACATTGCAACTTCATTCTTTGACTACATGTGTTCCCAAATCGATCACACATTAGTCAAAGAGGGGCAAATGTATGCACCCAAAAATGGTCGCCTAGACTTTGGGCCCCATTTATTTGATTTATCAATCCTGAATCATTTTGACCATAATCAATATTTTCAACAATATCAATTTCTTGATCAAATCTTAATTTCGATCATATATTAGATTTTTATCCTATGGGCTAACCATTTATCCTAAGTCTTTATTTAATTAAAAGGAATATTTCCTCCCCTTTCAATTAAATAAAAAGCCCCCACTTTCCTCTTATCCTAAGTTGCACAAATAAAGCATTATTCATATTTTATAAAAAGGGAAAAAGCACTTTTTGTCTCACATGAGGCTCAAAAGTCAACACTTCACTCTCATTGGAGGATGTTTGTGCACATGGATTGCTCCTCTTTCAAGCTCCACCGCTGATTAAGACCTTTTGCCTCTTAATCTCCATGGTCCATTTCACCTCATTTCTTATAAAAGGAGAGCTCTCTCCTTCATTTGCATATCCTTGTTTTATGCTATTGTTATGCTGTAGGTTTTGGAGCTCTCTTTGAAGACACTCAAGGTTTGAAGCCTTGACATTCTTAGTTGCATTTCATAATAGTTTTGCTTTCATAGTTGCATTCATGGCATTCTTAGTGTAGATTTCCTTTTATGCAATCTCACATAGTCTAAATAGGAAGGATTTGTAATCCATTGCTATTTCCTTTCATAGATTAGATTTCTTTTCAAGCATTGCATTGTTATCATTTAGCTTAGCTTGCACATTCATACTAGTTGCATTTGCATTTCATTTCCATTTAGATTCTTGGAGATATTGGCATTGTTGCCCTTGTCTTCACTTGAATCTCTCATTGGATGGTTGACTAGCAAGGTCACTTTCTTGTAGCTCTAGCTGAGAGCAAAACTCATAGTCCCTTGCAACTCCATGCATAGAGAGCTATGAGCCGATTTGTGAGGCCTCATCCTTGAGCAACCTTGCATGTAATGGTTCATAGAAGTGCATATTTTAGTGTGTACAAACATTACGTAAACATTAGCAATGACCATAATTCTAACTAAAATACTAAACCCTAACCTACACCATTATACTATTTGTAATCCTAACCCTTACCCTAACACTAAGCGTAATCATAATTTTAACTATTTTTCTAACCTAAGAATGATGTGAAACCTAACTATACCACTAACCTAAACCTTAACCATGATGTAAACCATAACCTCAACCCTAAACCCTAACCCTAATCCCCACTATATTCATAACCTAAACCTTAACCCTAACCCTAATTATTTCTCTAACCTAAGAATTATGCTAAACCCAACTTTATCACTAATCCAAACCCTAACCATGATGTAAACCCTCACCTCAACTCTAAAACCCTTACCATAGAGTATGTATTAGTGTTATTAACATACTCAACATATACTCTATATAATCTCATTGTATTAACGTACTCAAAATATAACACTAAATCCTAACCCTAACCCTAATTCTAATAGTGACCCTAACATAATTCTCACACTAATATTAAACCCTAACCTTGATTGTAAACCCAACCTTAACACTAAACCGTAACCCTAATCATAATAAAGAATCTAAAAAAAACCTAACCCTAATGCTAACCGTAACCGTGATATAAACCTTAACCTTCAATATGAACCCTAATTATAACCCTAATCAGATTAATTTATTCAATGTTTATGTGCGCTGCGACTGCTACTAGCTAATATAGACTCTATATTTAAAATAGACTGAGATGCATCGAGGCATTTAATTTTTTCATCATTCACCTTTAATATAGAGAAAAAATTAAAGTTGAAAAAATTGAACGCCTTGATGCATCTCGGCATAATTTAAATATAGAGTCTATATTAGCTAGTTTTTAGTTTATGTTATGGGCAGGGTATTTATGCATTTATTAGATGTATTATATCTTTTAAACTAGCCAATAATCTTTGAGAATTTTAAAAAATTGTGCAGGTTTTCTATAATTCATTTATACGTATATTTAAATGCTTTAAGAAAAAATAATTATGTGTCTTTTTATTGGGTGTTGTAGGCAACAATAAGATTAAAAATTAACTTTATTTTAAAAATTTAATAAAATTACTTGTTCACACACGTGATGTATTAAATGCCTATTGATTATACTGCAAACTCCTTTTATTTCACCTCTGTACTCTTGGGGAATGAAAGGTCCTCAACATGATATTGTACCTATATATTTTCATTAAAAAATAAAATGCATAGATTCATGAATGATTATTCCACTCTAATAAAATGTAGACTTCAAATTTATATATGTAACATCATTTCCCTATAATATTTTTTATTTTTTGTCATTTCAAATGATTTTGGTGAGATTTTACCATACTAAGTCAAGTAATATCTTAAACTAAGTATTTTCACTTTTTTTTGCATAGTATGGTATTACTATGCATTATTCATTTCAATTTTATATCGCAAATTATGGATAGTTTTATTCTCATGTAATTTCTAAATACTAATCTTTTAATTTTCAATTTGCAGCAAACAATTCAAACTATGGATGTTTTAGAAAATGAATCAGAAATCATTGTTGCAAGCCCAAATGCCTCTGTAAACTCGAATGATGTTTTTGAAACTGACGTGGACAAATGTGCAAGATTAGTTTTAGAGTGCTATAGAAAAATTGTCAAAACTATTGAGCACATAGCCTTAATGATTGACAATGTTGAAGAACTAGAAATATTGAAAATGGAAGATGTTGCAAAACTAGTTCGCGAGACATCTCTAAAAGTAGATGCATTTCCATCTATGATGAAAGAAGTGTATCACAATCATTTTGGAAATAAAGGGCGCAACACCGAACTCATTGCTGAAGAATATGTCATGAGCTTACATCATTACGGCGAAGTATTTTACATATAGTTAATTCCTTTTTTTACTGTTGATACTTCTTGGCTATTCAAAATGGTTGTAGTGGAACAAATATTTTCTCTTTTATTTATGTAATTTTGACGAACAACAATATATATGTGTGGTTTGTATGAGTTTTGTTAAAGAAATTTTGAAATGGAGGTGCGACAAATGTATATAATATTAAATATGTTGAAAATTCATATGATATAAATTTTGATAATCTTTTACAAACCTTTTACTCATTTTATCAAACTTTCCCATTTTTCTTTAATTTATATTTTAATACAAGATAAATTAATTTGTTTTAAATATTGGGCTAATGTGTAGCAATAGACTTCCATAGATCTATATTTTAACTATTAACTGTAACCATAATCCTAATTATAACCCTAGCCAGGCCTAACCCAAAATTGAATCCCTAACACTAAACATTATTTAAACATTAGCAATGACCATAATTCTAACTAAAATACTAAACCCTAACCTATACCATTATACTATTTGTAATCCTAACCATTACCCTAACACTAAGTGTAATCATAATTTTAACTATTTTTCTAACCTAAGAATGATGCGAAACCTAACTATACCACTAACCTAAACCTTAACCGTGATGTAAACCATAACCTCAACCCTAAACCCTAACCCTAATCCCCACTATATTCATAACCTAAACCTTAACCCTAACCCTAATACTAAACCATAACCCTAATTACTTCTCTAACCTAAGAATGACGCTAAACCCAACTTTATCACTAATCCAAACCCTAACCATGATGTAAACCCTCACCTCAACTCTAAAACCCTTACCATAGAGTATGTATTAGTGTTATTAACATACTCAACATATACTCTATATAGTCTCATTGTATTAATGTACTCAAAATATAACACTAAATCTTAACACTAAATCCTAACCCTAACCCTAATTCTAATAGTGACCCTAACATAATTCTCACACTGATATTAAACCCTAACCCTGATTGTAAACCCAACCTTAACACTAAACCGTAACCCTAATCATAATAAAGAATCTAAAAAAAAACCTAACCCTAATGCTAACCGTAACTGTGATATAAACCTTAACGTTCAATATGAACCCTAATTATAACCCTAATCAGATTAATTTATTCAATGTTTATGCGCGTTGTGACTGCTACTAGCTAATATAGACTCTATATTTAAAATACGTCGAGATGCATCGAGACATTTAATTTTTTCATCATTCACCTTTAATATAGAGAAAAAATTAAAGTTGAAAACATTGAACGCCTTGATGCATCTCGGCGTATTTTAAATATAGAGTTTATATTAGCTAGTTTTTAGTTTATGTTATGGGCAGGGTATTTATGCATTTATTAGATGTATTATATCTTTTAAACTAGTCAATAATCTTTGAGAATTTTAAAAATTTATGCATGTTTTCTATAATTCATTTATACGTATATTTAAATGCTTTAAGAAAAAATAATTATGTGTCTTTTTATTGGGTGTTGTAGGCAACAATAAGATTAAAAATTAACTTTATTTTAAAAATTTAATAAAATTACTTGTTCACACACATGATGTATTAAATGCCTATTGATTATACTGCAAACTCCTTTTATTTCACCTCTGTACTCTTGGGGAATAAAAGGTCCTCAACACAATTTTTTTTTAGCAAACACCATTTGGTTTCATTAGGGCTCCATAGGATATCTGATGCATCATGTGCAAGGCATTTGGCAAGCACAAGGATGCTTCAATTTGCAAAGATTTGGTCATTGTTTTTTTGAGAATCTCCTTCATCATTGTAGAGGAGGAAACTGCAATTGTGGTCTTCATGCCAAAATTGAAGAACACGAAAGGCTTAAAGCTTTGAAAGATCATTGAGAGGAATTGATGGACATTGGGCTCTAGCTGATGCGGATGGGCCAACAAGGACAATGCAAATATCCTCAAAGGAAGCCTCCTAGATCTCGATTTTTAATACCCAGAATAAAAAATATGAAAAAATCCAAGGTGTCCCTCACCCAATAGTTTTATATGTTGCTCATATCCATGATTATTCTTCAATACAAAACTCTCACTTGTTTTTGTGTGTGTGAATTTTGTACCTAGCTGTAGACACAACACTTCAGTAAAACATTAGAGGTTAGCCAAAAACAAAAATCGTGCAATGAAATGGAAACTAAACTAACCAGGTGATTTACTGCCTTCTAGTAGGTGTGAGTATGATACTCTCAGATCAGACCGAGACCAGTGGCAATGCAACACCTAAACGAAGGATTTGAATACAAAGAATGAAAACTATGAATGCAGATTAAGCTATATTTTTGGATTTTTTGTGTAATAATATGAAAAAATATATGAAATTAATCTAGAATGAATGAAATTGGAATGTAGATTTGATCTAAAAATGCTATGAATGAGTATGAAACTATGAATAAGAAACTATGCACATGAAGCTAAATGATCAACTATGAAAGATCTCACAAATCGTCTGTCGCAAATGCTCAATCCTTCAATCGCCAATTCGCCAGAGTAATTGTGCAAATTCGAGAGTTGATTGGCAGCTAAAAATTGTGTAGACGTTTGTGAAGAGTTGAGCCTTGTTTTATAAAATCTAGGGCTTTGAGGATACAGGAGAAAAGCCATAAATCACTCTTGATAAACTCAGGTTGATTTTTGAGTTACCAGGAAATCAGAAATAATTAACTCACAAAATCATGCAAAAGCATGCAAGAACAACTTTTTAACTCGAATCAGAAGTTTAGATCAGCTTTGAACTCAAAATAGAATGTTGGGTTTCCAAAAGTTAACAACTTGCATTGATTTCCTGATTTTGAGTTTAACTGCTCTTTGAATGTGCACAATTAATTATGAATTAATTAAATAAATAAAGTGATTTATCCTCAACTTAATTGATTTTTAAAATAAAACAATTTATTTATGGGTTAATCAATTATTAAATCAAACTTTTATTCAAAAATAATATTATTAAATATTGACAACTGACTTTAATTAATTAAATAGGAATTTAATCAATTAGTCATAAGATTTTTGATTTATTGTCAAAATTAAATAATACAATTCAGGAATAATTTAATTAAATTCAATTAAATAATTAAGTGGTAGTATTAAATCTGATTAATTAAATATTCAGAATATTCAATTAATCAAACGTTAGGATAAATAGGATTTATTGCCAAATAATAATTAAATTAAAGATAATTAGGATAAATAGGAATATTGCTAGAAATATTCCTTGATGTAGAATTTAGGATAATCAATTAGGATTTGATAATGTGCAGATGTGCCTTAGGTTAGGACTTTGATGTCGATTTCGTTCGATTTTGTTTGAATTGAAGATGTAGGAGGCTAATGAACCTATAGCCCATTTTTGGGGTATTACATTTTGCCCCTCTTTGAATCACTGTGCAAAGCGTAGTGGTTCAAATAATAGTCTGTGTTTGATATACGTATGTGTACACACAAAAAGTAGTGCACTTCTATGGATCCTTACATGCAAGGAAACTAAAAAATGAGCCCTCACAAATCGATCCATAGCTCTCTATGCATGGAGTTGCAAGATTATGGATTTGCTCTCAGCTAGAGCTATTGAGCTTGTGACCTTGCTAGTTAACCATACAATGAGAGATTCGAATGAGGACAAGGGCAAGAGTGCCAATATCCCCAAAGAATCGAATGGAAATGCAATGCAAATGCAAGCTAAGAATGAGGATGCAAATGCAAGCTATGCTATGGAAGTGGAAGTACAAACTAAGCTATGAAATGGAAATAGCAATGTGTTACAACCCTTCCTATTAAGCTAGATGAGTTATTCTAAAGCTTGAAAGTGAAATCTAAGCTATGAAAGCATAAACATGAACTACTATGCAAGAATGAAAACTAAACTATGGAGCAAATGAAGAACTCTAAGATGTAATGCAACAATGATCTTTAAAAAGCTCCAAAGTCTTCAAGAATTCCTGTAGCATAGAGTTAGTATGAAAACGAGTGTCTTAGAATGAGGGAGAGAGCTCTCCTTTTATAAGAAATGCAAAGGAATGGACCATGGAGATTAAGAGGCAAAAGTCTTAATCGGCGGTGATGCTTAAAAGATGAGCAATCCGTGTGCATAAGTATCCTCCAATAGGAATTGACTTTGTGTCTATGTGAGACAAAAGTGCTTTTTTTTCTTTTTTATAAAATGAAAATAGTGTTTTATTTGTGCAACTTAGGATAAGAGTAAAGGGGGCTTTTTTTATTTATTAAAAGGGGAGGAAATATTCCTTTTAAGTAAATAAAAACTTAGGATAAAATGGTTAGCCTAGGGCAAATAATCAAAAAATGATGAAATTAGGATTTGATAAAGGAAATTGATAATGTTGAAAAGTATTGATTATTGATAAAAATGATTCAGGGTTGATAAATCAAATAAATGGGGCCCAAAGTCTAGGCGACCATTTTAGGGTGCATAGATTTGCCCCTCTTTGACTAATGTGTGATCGATTTGGGAACACATATAGTCAAAGAATAAAGTTGAAATGTGAGATCGATCTGGGATCACAAAACAACTCAGATGTGAGGTCTATTCGGGATCACATCCGGTCAAACATAAACAAAGGCCTTTGAACATGAGGTCGATTCGGGATCACATTCAAAGTAAGAGATAAGAATCTCAAATTTGAGCAAAAGCTCACAAAAGATGTCTGAATCAGGAAAATCAAGAGAATCAGGGATGAGAATCCCATAGGTACTGCCACCTTGGAGTCGAAATTGAAATCAGATAGAGGAGAATAGAAAATTGATAAAAGATTTGATCAAATCATAATGAAATCACAATAAAAAATAAGGTCAATCGGTTAACCATTAGGCAATGAAACATGCCCCAGTTTGACTAAGAAAGATATAGGATAAAGATGCAGTCAAACATGAGAAAGGAGTGAATTGAATAAAAGATGAATGAAAGACTAGAATTGTGAGAGATATGAAAAGGAAGAAGCCCCATCAAAGATCGAAGAATTATGCCTCGAAAATCAATCAACTGTGCAGAAGAAGGGAAATTTAGAATGCAATTTTGACTATCAAGATGACCTCAAATTTTGATTTTGAGTTTGAAAATGGATCCAGGACATCGAAATTAGGTAGGGGTGCAATTTTTGCGCAATTTTGAGGTGTTTTGAAAATTGGTCAAAAAGTCAAAAATGCTATAAAAGGGGCCAAAAATGTCATTTTCAAAATCATTTGACTTTTATTGATTTGAGAATTGTGAGAGCTTAGAGAGAGAAAATGGCCCAGCAAGAAGCGATTCCAGTCCATAGGCATTAGTTTGAGCGCAGTCGATTGCACAACCGACCTCCACACTATGCTGCCCCGGTGAGTTTTCAAAAAAAACTTTGCTTTTGTGAGTCATTAATGAGCATTGAAGATTTTTAGCACGTTTTTCAAATTTTTAGTTTAGGCAAAATATTGCGCGATACTTTAAAAGTATCGCGCCCTTTGGGGAGAAATATCGCGCGATACTTTGCTGGTCTCCCAAGTATCGCTCGCGTATAGACACCAGTATCGCGCGATACCGGGTGAAGTATCGCACGCCCAAAGGTATATCGCCCTGCTATAGAAAGAAGTATTGCGTGATACTTCTTCCAAAAGCAGTATCGCGCGATACTTCTTCCAAAAGCAGTATCGCCTAAGGGTAAAATTTGAATTTTTAAGTATTTGTGAGCAAAAATGACATGGGTCTAGACAAGTATACATTTTTAGAGATGTGTGATACTGATTTTGGGACATCCATCATGATATGTTCTAACAACTGGCTTGGTTTAATGGCTTGCAGGAGGTCTTTCCAGTGTTGATCATTAGAGTGCCGAAGGTGGTGGGACTGAAATATGTCCAAAACCTAGATAACCCAGGTGAGGATGACATCAGAGCAATGGGATTCAGATACCTGCTATGGAGGCCACACATACGAGCCGATCATGGGTTGTTGACTGCTCTTGCTGAGAGATGGCATAGTGAGTACAACACCTTCCACCTACTTACGAGAGAGGCATCAATCACACTGGAGGATGTCTACAGGATTCTGCGAGTACCATGCCATGGCGAGCCTGTGAGTATAATCATGTTTTAAAGATATAATTTTTTAAGTATAATGTTTCCATATGATGAAAATGAACATGATTATTTGCTGGCATAGGTATACTATGATCAAGATGCGACTGAGGGGCGGCAGTTGATTCAGGAGATGTTCCAGGATGTTACCATTCTGGACAGACATGTCGGCTGGGAGCGGCTTATGGATGACTTTGGCCGTGATTTTTTTGTACCATGCATTGTGGCATCATTTATTAGCCAGATCCTGATGACTGATTGCAGTCAGAAGGGATTCCTGCTCAGATGGGCTAGGTTACTGATAGACTTGGTAGGTAGACCTCGACGCATGGCATGGGGACCTACCATACTTGCAGAGATGTATCATGAGTTGCACGAGATCATCTACAGGGATGGTCAAACATGGGCTTGCGGTGCTATCCTGGCACAGGTGTGGGCTTGGGAGCATATCGTTGTGATACGCCCCAGAGTTCAGCCTAGGGAGCAGAGATACCCATACGTCTATAGATATGCGGGTTACATTTCTTATGCTCACACATGGGATGTGACTCACTACAGATGGATCCTAGATGAGATGACCTCATTCACATGGAGGCCATGCAGAGATGTTGAGGCATGGGGTGATGTAGAGGATGAGCTGAGCTACATGCTATGTACTCGGCCACTGGTAGGCCAACACTCAGAGATTGTTGAGAGATTCTGCATCACTCGGGTATGACGATAGTTTGGGAGACAGCAGCGAGTCTCCACAGAGATGACCACCTACGCGAGGGCCAGTGATGAGGAGGGATAGGGATGGCTACCCATGTTAGACTATCGGTGGGCTATTGATGAGATAGTTGGGATCAGGAGGGAGCCTTGGGAGTATCTCCCAGATGTGGCAAATGTAGGGGCTGATGTAGTGTATAGGGTAGAGCGACGGAGGGCACCATTCCCTTGATTTACTGTACTAGATGCTGTACAGGTTGCCCCAGGGGGAGGAGATGAAGGGGATGATGAGGACAAAGGAGGAGCTCTAGTTAGAGAGGTGGGGGAGGGATCTAGAGGTGGTGGCCGAAAATGGCCATGAGGTCAGGGATTGGCGGCTCCTGAGGACGAGGTGAGACCAGCTCGCTGGCAGGTAGGGGTACAGCAGGATCAGCCTGCGGGCGGGGAGGAGCTGAGAGCTAGGATACAAGCTCTAGAGGCAGAGATGCAGCAGTTGAGGATTACTATAGCTGTGAGGAATCAGCAGCTAGCAGATCTGAGAGTGGAGAGAGATCAATAGATAGCTGATTTCAGGGCAGAGATAGCACGCCGCGAGGCGATGGCACAAGAAGATGCGCTAGAGATCTGATGGGAGTCAGTGAGAGCAGCATATTATCACGGACTCTACCTTCAGGCCATTCCAGAGGATGAGAGAGCACCATCATATTCTCAGAGGGTAGGGGTATCGGATGTGGTACTTGATAGGAGAGTCATGCCTCCTCCACCACCACGAGCTCCTCACGAGGGTGGTAGCGAGTCCTAGGTTTAGGTCTGAGGTTGTTAGATATTTAGACATATCTTGAGACATTGATCCAGATTTTGGGATCCCATATTGTATATTGTATCATGACATTGATTTATAAATGAGATTACTGGATGTTCGATATATCATGTGTTTGTCTCACTTGTGATGGATGTATCAGTTTATGTATATTGTTTTGTCAGTTTGCTCAAAAAATTTTATGTATATGCTCATGTATGTTCTCTCTCGTAGATGTATTTTTAATTCCCATGTATATGATATAGACTCATGTTTCTGAAAATGACAGTTGTGATATAGATATGATGATATGATTAACCCCTTGTGATGAACAGGAACAGGTTCGAGATGAAAAAGACAAGGAGTGAAAGACATGATCGAGAAGAAGGAAAGGTGAGCGTAGTCGATTGACAGGTCCACGTAAGATGAAGAAAGGAGAGCTCTCTCCATATGCAGGATGCAAAACTAGACTAACATGACCCTAAAAATGCAAGCTACTATGAAAAGTGGTTGACTTGCAAGGTCACAATGCTTATAGACATCTAATTATCATCATCAAGCGCAATTGGTAGCGTCGCAAGATCATACAATGCACACTAGCATAACTATGTGGATATGAATATGATCTTTATCAGATAGAAATGTGGAAATCCCACCTAGGCGTCAAAGACATGGAGGTCAAGATGACTAATGCAGTGAGATTACCTAAGTTTGATATGGTGAGATTATGCTTGTATCAAGACACATGAAAGTCAGGATAACTAGAAGCATGCACTCGCATAACAGTGAAGGATAATACCTTGTCAATCCATAGTGTCAAGTAAGACCAGCATGACGATTAGGACCAACAAAATATACCCACAAGCAGATAAAGAAATAAAACATGTTCTCATACCCTCAATCTTCTAGCTATGCATCATCGAAAACTTCTCAGAGAGAGACCACTCATCAAAGAAATCCGCATAGACAGCACACAAAGAAAAATAAAGTCAACATATCTCAACGAGTCGATTGTTTAAGTGTGTGTGTGTTGGTCATAGAGTCAAACTCTAAGTATCACATCTACTTAGTGAGAAATATCATATTACACTTGGACTATTGGGTAAGACATCTGATAAGTGTTAAGAAACACTCGACACAAGGGTAGTGTTGAAAAACACTGTTTGGGGTGGTGTTGAAAAACACCTGTTAAGAAATGCCCCAAGAGACAAACGCACCTAAAGGACCTATGCTAACAGTTATGCCCCCTAGACAAAGATAAAGACCAATTCTAGACCAAGTCAAATAAGGTCAAGGCATGATGGAAAGTGGCTAAGTGTCAAGGACGCATGCTAACAAATAGGGGTGCAAAGGCCTCAAGTAGGGCCTATTTCCAGGTTTTCACCACTTGGATTTATTGCAATTTTTCTCTTTTTTCATTTTTTTGGATTTTTGCTACCAAGGTGCCTATTTCCAGGTTTTCACCAAGGCACTTTTTCTATTTTTTTGAAATTTTTGCATTTTTTGATTTTTTTGTATTTTTTTCAGGACTTTTTATGCTTTTTAAGATTTTTTCAGCATCATATATCAATTTTTTTGGTATTTTTTTTAGGATCATAAAATATGTACAAAGGATGCCCCCAGATAGAAATGGGCATCAAGGATAGAACTTCTTTAGGTGCAAAATGTTGATGGGATCAGGGAGCTGTTCTCCATCTTCATTCGACAGTAAATATGCACTTGTACCAAAAGCAGCTGTAATAATGTATGGTCCAAGCCAATTAGGTTCGAACTTGCCCTTTTGTTCTCTGTTCTGTTGATTCTTAGGGTTCTCTCTCAAAACAAGATCACCTATCTGAAATTCCCTAGGGTGAACCTTCTTGTTGAATGCTTTGGACATATGCTTTTGATACACTCTCATATGATCAAATAAAGCCTTACGCTTCTCATCTAGAAGTTCAAGTTCCTGTAACCTCATGGCGTGGTAATCCTCATCTGTTATCAATCCTTTGAGTGAGACTCTAAGTGAAGGTATCTCTACTTCTAAAGGTAATACCGCTTCAGCGCCATAGGTAAGGGCAAAAGGCGTGGCTCCTATAGGTGTGTGAATGTTTGTTCTGTAAGCCCATAGTGCTGGATTGATTTGCAAGTGCCAATCCCTGCCATTCTTGTGCACTATCTTATGAAGAATCTTAAGGATGGTTTTATTGGAAGCCTCTGCCTGGCCATTTCCCTGTGGAAAGTAAATGGAGGACCAATGTTGCTTGATTTTAAACTTTTTTGCATAAATGCTTTAGGTCCTTATTCTTGAATTGACCTCCATTATCAGTGATAATCTCGGAAGGTACCCCAAATTGGCAAATAATATGATTCAAGATGAACAAAGAGATAGTCTTCCCTGAAGCTACAGAAAGTGGCATGGCTTCCACCTATTTTGTGAAGTAGTCAGTAGTAGTAATAATGAACTTATGTCCACCTGATGAGTTGGGGTGAATCTACCCAACTAGATCAAAGGCCCAATGCTGAAATGGCCAATGAGAAATGGAAGGGATTAGCTCCCTACCTGGAGCATGAATCAGGTTTCCATGTTTCTGACATTTTTCACAAGACTTAGCAAAGGCTACTGCATCTATCTACATCATGGCCAATAATACCCCGCCCTAAGCAACCTTCGGGCCATGGCAAGACCATCGGAATGTCCACCACAAATGCCCTCGTGGATGTCGGCTAACGCTTGGTTAGAGTCCTCCTTTTCCAAGCACCTAAGGAGTGTCCCATCTAAACCCCTCCTATATAAATCACCAAAGATAAGGGTGTGGCGGGAGGCATTGCGGACAAGGTTTTGGCGTTCAGAACAGTTGAACGTGTCGGGGATGATGCCATCATGGAGATATGAATAGATAGCACCATATCAGGAAGATTCATGGGTGACAAGGGTACAAATGACATGGCTTTCAGATGAGTCAAATATGGGATGGTGTAGCTCTTCCACTAGGAATTCAAATCTGGATTCATGTTGTTCCAACTGTAGGAGTGAAGCTAATGTAGCCATAGCATCTGCAACTTTGTTCTCTGTCCTAGGGATCTGTTGAAATGTCACAAATGTAAAGTAACATCTCAATGATTCAACCATCTTTTTGTAAGGTATCAATTTATCATCCTTGGTTTGATACTCCTCATTGACTTGGTTGATAATTAGTTGTGAATCCCCAAAGACATGTAATTTTGTTATGTTCCATTCTATAGCCATTTTTAATCCATTGGTCAAAGCTTCATATTCTGCAATATTATTTGTACATGGGAATAAAAGTTTGTAAGACTTTGGAATGTTGTACCCATGTGGAGAAACAAATAATACTCCAGCACCTGATCCATTTTGCATGTGGGAACCATCAAAGAACATTTTCCAAGTGCGAGTAGTCATATATAGTATGTGTTCATCTGGAAATTCTACCTGAATAGGCATACTATCCTTAACTGAAAAGTCAGCTAATTGGTCAGCAATAGCTTGCCCTTTAATGGCCTTTCTTTCAATGTACTCTATATAAAATTTAGATAAAACCATCATCCACTTGGCAAGCCTACCCGTGAGGGCAGCCTTACTAAGCAAGTACTTAAGAGGATCAATTTTTGCAACTAAATGTATAGTATGAGCAAGCATATAGTGTCACAACTTTTGGGAAGCAAACATTACTACAAGACAAGACTTCTCAATGTTATTATAATTGATCTCATAAGATACTAGAGTACGACTAATGTAGTAAATGGCCCTTTCTTTCCCAGTATCATCTAATTGAGCCAACAATGCCCCCAAGGAAGACTCTGTTGCTGAAATGTATAAAATTAATGGTTTCACAAGAATAGGCAGCATCAAAATTGGAGGATTAGCCAAGTATTGTTTAATTTGATCTAGGCTCTTTTGGCATTCCTCATTCCATATGCAAGAAGCGCCCTTATGCAATGTCTTATTAAAAGGTTGTGCTCTATCTGCCAGCTGTGAGATAAACCTCCTAATTGACTGGAGTCATCCTTGAAGACTTCTCATCTGACTAACATTTCTTGGAGGTGGCATATCCAATATAGCTTGGACCTTTTCAGGATCAACCTCTATTCCTTTTTCTGAAATTATGAATCCTAGGAGTTTACCTGAGGCAACTCCAAATGCACACTTTTTTAGATTCAATCTAAGCTGAAATTGTGCCATGCGATCTAGAATTACTTCCAGATCATCGAGGTGTGTGTCCCATTTTCTAGATTTAGCCAGGGTATCATCCACATAATCTTCCATGTTCTTATGCATCATATCATGAAAAATTGTGGTCATAGCTCGCTGGTATGTTGCTTCTGCATTCTTTAGGCCAAATGGCATGACGTTCCAACAATAGGTTCCCCATGCACATGTGAAGGCTATTTTCTCTTGATCTTCGGGAGCTATTTTTATGTAGTTATATCTGAAAAACACATCCATTAAGGAATATATCTCATAACCCGCCATCATATCCACTATCATGTCTATGTTTGGGAGTGGAAAGTCATCCTTTGGGCATGCTTTGTTGAGGTCTCTGAAGTCTGTGCAAATGTGAATGGACCCATCATGTTTTGAAACTAGAACAATATTGGAGATCCACTTAGCATAGTCGATAGCTCAAATGAATCCTGCACATAAGAGCTTTTCTAATTCACCTTTAACAAGAAGAGCTATGTGAGGATGCATTTTCCTCAACTTTTGTTTAACCGGTTTTATTCCTGGAGCTATAGATAGATGATGCATAATAAGATCAGTGTCAAGCCCTGGCATATCAGAATATGTCCAAGCAAAGTTGATTTTCTTCTTTTGCAAAAATTTTGTATATGCCTCTTTTTCTCCAACTGATAGAGACTGAGCTAGGTGCACTATTTGGGGAACCTCTTCTGTATTCAAATTCATTGGTTGCATACGCTCAATAAGAATTGATGACCTGTCTTGGAATTAACTTGGCAAGTTATTAAGTACCCCATCCTTAGGCACCTCAAAGAGGTTTTCACCCTCGGATACGTCATTTATTTTTACTATTTTTGGTTTTGATACTGCCACAAGGTGGTTTTTGCCATCACACTTTTTTTTCTTTTTTTCTTTTTCTTTTATTTTTAGACTAAGGTACTTAATATCAAGCTCTGTCATAATTGTTGTTGGTTCGCTGGTGGAAGAGACTACAGGTTCAAGAGCATTTAGATAACATGCAATTTCATAGTCATTCTGAAAGTTTAAGAGCTGAGGCTCTTGGTGATGTTGAGACCAATCAATTAGGTCATAGTGAACAAGGGGTAGGTCAATGACGGGTTCAACATTGTGTTTATGGAAGGTGTTATCTCTGGTGACCATATGATCAGGATTCATCCAGTCCTCTCCTAAGATACCTGAGTTAGGATTTGTCCTATCAAACGAAGCGTCGTCCAATAAGGCAATTCGAGGAGTCCAATCCTCTAGTCCTACACTAGGCTCGTTGGTCACATCAGGTTGAGTACTATAAGCATGGACAACATCCATGTCAAAATCAACTGTTGCATCTGAAAGTGAGTCCCATTTGAACTCATGCGAGTCTATCTCTGAATCATTATTTGGGCCTCATGATGTAGAAGCCTCAAGGTTAGGAAAGGTTTCCCCTTCTCTAATACTAGCATTGTTACTATTCGTCGCAACTAGGATAGAAACACTTTCCATTGTCAATCTAGCATTCATACTGTCAGTTGTCAAATCTTGTGAATCTCCCCAAAGGAGACTTGTTGAAGGCACCCAATCATCAAACATGTCTTGTTGGTTAGAGAGATTAGGTGTGTAGTTTGAGTCATTGTCACTGTCCATCATAGCTGAGATAGGGACACTTTTTTGTTTCTTATTTTCAAAACCTAAGCCAACTATTGACTTATTCCTTCATCCAAAAAGGGCATGGTTAAGAGGTTCAGCCCTAGCATCTAGCCTATGACTAAGGGGACCCTGTCCTGGATAACCCATATTCTTGACCAATGTATACCCTCTCCCATAAGTTCTAGGGGAAGGTGCAAAATTCTCATTATGTAGGTATTTCTCTTCTCGGTAAATCCAGTCCCTAACGACAACCTCTTCTTTTTCTTCTTGAATCAGAATTGAGGATTCCACAAACTTATCGAACAATGTCATGGCCAAAGACGAGGGCTTCATTTCTTGAGAAGGTCTACCATAAGACCTAGGGGAAATTGGCAATTTTGTAAATGAATCCAATTTGTAATCCCCCATACCAAGATCTATGGTCTTGAATTTATTCTTGAATTGTTCAAATGCGGTATCAAAAGTGTTAGCCTCCCTATTCAAAGGAATGTGGGACCCTGCTGAAATTGTGTTGACTGACAGTGTGCTATCTCTAGGTATGCAGACTTCTATTCCATTGTAAGGGAATTTTACACACTGATGATAGGTAGACGGGACCGCTTGCATCTCATGTAGCCATGGTCTACTTAACAAAATATTGTAAGCCAAAGGACTGGCATCAACAATCTGGAACAAAATGTCTTTCTCTACAGGACCAATTCGAATAGGAAGAATGACCAATCCTTTAGAACTACGTTCTGCTTCATCATAAGCCTTGATAGTTATTTTCTTTCTCATGTCAATGACTTCTTCTGAATAACCCAAGGCCTTCAATAAGCTCAAAGAACAAATATTAAGCCCAACACCCCCATCGATCAACACATGCCTGACACGGGTCTTGTGGATCATAACCTCTATATGAAGGGCCAAATTGTGTGGGTGGCTTAATGACTTATTGTAGACATGGAAAATTGGCAAAGGCTTAATTCAATCAAAAGGTGCAAACAAATCATCAAAATAATATGAAAAATCAATAAATGGAACAAAGGCAATTCAAATCAAAGGAAAATTCAATTAAATGATTAAATAATTAAATAAGGCTTGAAAAGGGGAAAAACACTAAGAAATTGATTAAATTCAATTAATGACATAGTTGTTGAAATGAAAAATCAAAATGAACCTCTTACCCTTCATGGCTAAATTTAATTACTTTAATTAATTAATAAATATGAAATTCTCTCAACAAAGGAAAAAGGAGACAAAATGGACACAAATCACTCACTTTTGTTGAAATGGTCCAGCCTTTTGAAACCATTTAAATGTTTGTCCCCCAATTTAGGGACAAAGCAAAGCCAATTGACCTTACCCAAGCATAACCATGGTTATCTCACTCTACCCCCTACCCTTGGGAAAATCTTATAAATAGAAGGTATTTTGAGGCATTATTAATCCACTCCATATCTTTGAATTGCAGCAAAGCTCTGTCAATTTGCATCCATATCACTCACTTATCATTTGTCATTGCTAATTAGTTTAAATTGCATTGATCATAGTAGATTGTTCATCAAATAGAGCTAGAATTTGATAGAATAGATCTAAATTTGCATATCATATAGCTTAATTCTCATCTTTAGAGTGTCACTAGTGAGGATCATAGCTGAGAGCCTCATTTACCACTTTATTTTAGAGATCCATGAGATGTTGATAGATTAATTGTGCATTTGTTAGATTATTTTTCTCTAATTCTTGTTGTTCTTAGTTAATCTTGTAATTTCATGAAGGTGTAAATCACTCACACACAAATGGCGCCCACCGTGGGGCTCTAGGCTTCAAATTTATCATAATTTCCATATTATTTGCAAAATTTAGGCTAGAATTGTATGATTTTGCTCACTGTTTGCAGGTTACATGAAAGAAATCACGCCTAACAGTAAAGAAATCACGCCTACAGTAAAGAGATGTCGCTCGCGGTAATTTAGGTGTCGCCTGGAGTCTGAACGCTCACGCTTCTTAACAGCAGAATCACGCTTCTGGATAAAGAAATCACGCCTACGGACATTAAATTCTCGCCTCACGCACAAGCACCTGATGCCTTTGGCTATTTAGATGTCGCCTACAAAGAATTAAAAGCCGCGACCGAGGAATGAGTTCACGCCTGGTGTAAAGGGAGTTCACTGTATTTTGCTTTTAATTTGTCGCTCTTATTATTTTAAATGTCGCTTTCAGTTAATAAGATGTTGCTTATCTGAGTTAATTTGTCGCTTGAGATAAAGAATTCACGCGTTCGTTTAATTTGATATCGCACTTAATTACTTTAATCTCGCTTGAGCCCCTTTTGGTGACGCTCGCGGTTAAAGTAATTACGTCTTTATTAAATTAGATCTCGCCTTTAGAAAAAGAAATGTCGCCTGATTTAGCATTTATATTGTATCAGAGTAATTGCTATTGTCGCATGTGTTAAAGATTTCACGCATTTGCAAAATTTAATATCGCACTTGACTATTTTAATCTCGCTTGAGCCCCTTTTGGTGACGCTCGCGGTTAAAGTAGTCACGTCTTCATTAAATTTAATCTCGCCTGTAGTCTGGATAATGTCGCCTGACTGTATTTTCTCTATTTTGTCAAAATAAGGACTGTATGCTAACTTCACTGTCCATTTTTCTATCTCAGGTACATGCTCTGTCACAGAAAAGTGCTCAAATTTTTTTTTTTCTTTTTTGCATGCAAAAAAGAAACAAAAAAGGACGTCCTATTAGAGTATACCTTGCACCTTTTGGATTTAATTTGCAAATATTTGAGTTCAAAATACATCAAGAGCATAATCAATTTGATCATTTTAAACTTTTTGATTTTGGTTTCCCCTCACTTTGTATGAATTTGTGTTGACTAACTTGTTGGTGGAGGGAACGTTTTGCTAAGGTAAGAGAAGGATTTGGAGAGAAAATGAGAAAATCTACTACTTAAAAATGCGCCTAGCCTTTGCTAGCATCGTTTGAGGTATTTCTCTTATCAAGCTTGCACATTCCCTTAGCTTGTGGCATTTCAAAGTTCAAAACATAGTTTAATCATAAAAGAAAAAAATAAACACTTCAATTCTAAGAACCCCTTTGTCACGGGGTTGAAAAAGAACCAAATTGATTGTGAGTGTTTGGGATAAGGGAAAAGCAATAGGGATATGCTCTTCACTCTTTGAGTGAATCAAATTCCCAAACTTGCTCTACCAAATCCACTTTTCATGCTTTCAAATGAACATGTTTAAAACTTAGTGGGCTCGCCTCTCGAGATTGCCTTAGAAGGGCCGGTGAGAGGGACAGCCCAAAGTGGGATACACTTGCTTTTGCCATGAGAATCCGACCCACTATAAAATGAAACACGGGTATCTTTAATGGGGTACACGACAAAAAAGATTTTAGCTCTTTCGAACTTCCTCTAGTAGTCTTAACAGATTGCACAAAATCGTGCTTTGGTGCGTGTGGGAAGCCCCTTAACATACTTGGGGGATGAAAGGCTAAGATCTATTTTGAACGGAAAACTTACTACAAAAATGGTAAAATAGCAAAACTACCTATTAGAGCCATTTAAAAGCCAAATTTGTGCTAGGTAGCTTGCTTGGAAGTCTTTCTTTTGATCAAACCCGTGGAAACATTTGAGAATATACACATTAGAATGATCTAGGGACATGGTGAACTATTGATGTGTGTGTTGAGATTGTCTTCAACTTTTCAAACAAGAAGTTCTAAAGTACTTGATCAAATTACAATTAAATTTTTAAATCTTATAAATTGATCAATACCATTTACCCATTCCAAACCAACCCAATCAGATTGAAATTAAAGAAGGAAGGATTGATCCATAATGAGGAGCCTATTTGAGAAACAAATCAATCCTATTATGGAGCATAATTATCAAAGTCAAGATCAAGATCTCCATAGGAATCAAAGTGATGAGGTTTCTGAAGATGACGTTGTTGAAGCATCCCAAAGTCTCGTGTTTCTGGAAATAATGGAATTACTTTTGAAGTGGGATAAAGACACATATTTTCTAGCTTTAGCTCAAGCAGGAGCTAAACTTCCTTATAATTATGACACATCAACCTTGAGAAAGAATGAGGAAAACCAAAGAGATACATCATATAAAATGCCCTTATTAATATCAAGCTATTCTTTTCAAAGTGATGAGGTGTCTAAAGATGATGTTCTGAGAGCATCCCAAGATCCCGTGTTTATAGAAATAATGGAACGAATTTTGGACTGGGATAAAGAAGCATATTTCCTAACTTTAGCTCAATCAGGAGCTAAGCTTCCACATAATTATGACACATCAACTTTAAGAAAGGATGAGGAAAAGCAAAAAGATACTTTATCTAAAGAGCCATCATTAAGATCAATTTGGCCATTCCTTTATGATGATGGGTCATCCATATCTTCATCCTCCTCACAAAAAGAAGCATTTCAGAGTGATAAACTTATCTTGGATCAAAGGAAATTGCATAATCAACCTATTTGTGATCAAGATAATAAAGAGTATGGAGTGAAAAATACCACTCTCAAGCAAGATCTAATTCAAAAACCTCCATATAGCAAGAGTAATCCATTCATCCTTTGTCCATCTCCTAACAAGGTTTCTCCCTGGATGACTTGTACACCTTTCATCCTTCATCCATCTCCCGAACCTCTATCTAGCAAAGACCCTCCCATAGCTAGCATTCCTTTCATCTTTTCTTCATCTCCCAAAGCTCCACAATTATCCAAAATTCCTCCATCAAAAAATGAGCCTAATGATGACACTTTTCCCATTGACTATGTCTACCCTCAAGGGCTACCTCTAAAAGAAACCCAAGCTAACTCACATCTTGCTGCAGATTGTTTCCATGCTTCAAAGATCTTAAAACCTAAAGCTTCATGTGCCTCAATGCCTATTATACCTATTCATGAGGATCCTACACCATTCTTCCAAACATTCCCCACACATATCCAAACATCTACCTTATCCTTAGAAGTGGCTCCATGTCAAGAAGATAATACAAAAAGAAAAGAAACAAATATTGATAAAGATCAAGATCAAGATTATATACAAACCCCTCCCATATTTGATGAAGGTCCCATATCCCTTGAACCTTGTGATGATCCCCTTGCATCCTTTCATGTCTTTCAAGATGATATCCTTCCATTCCAAGAACAAAGCACCCTTCCAAGTTCCACATCTTCTCCACTTCCCAAGCAAGATCAAGATATCCCTTCCATAACTTCCAATGAGGATATTGAAAATCAAGAGCAAAATACCTTCACTACACAATTCAAAGATCCTTGTCAAGATCAAAGCATCCCATCATTTCCTTGTAATATTCCTCCATGTTCACCTCAAGAAAACATCATTCTTCCAAATCCCTTGCAAGATAATAAATCCCTTCAAGCTGCAGTTGATCCTATCAAATGTGTTCCTATCAAAGCTACTCATGAGCCTATTAGTATAAAGATAAATCCTAAAGATGAGAACGTTGACGATGGAGCTCTTTCCAAAGATATTGATATCCCTTTCACACCTTATATTCCTCCATTCAAATGCAACCATATACCTCCACTATCCTCCAAATCCATTTTGGGTGCCTATGTCCCAAAACAAAAGTCTTCATCCCTTCCATCCATACTAGGTCCATATATTCCCCCATCAACCATTCCTATCATCCCTAGTTATCCATTCACTTACCCTACCATGTATCAAGATCAACAAAGACACACATACTTGAAGAATGTCCAAACACCAATCCATATGAACCATCCATATTATTCCTATTCATCCACAATTCCTAAGTCTTTTGGAAGCAATGTTGATGTGCAACATAAAAATCATAAATCCAAGAATCCAGATGTGCATAAAAATCACAATGTCCCATCTAATCGACATGTGAATGAAAAGAAAAATGAAATATCCAAAAGGCTGCAAAGGTCCATCAAGCAAAAAGAAAAAAAGAAAATGTGGGTTCCTAAATCCCTCATTGAAGAAATGCATTCAAAAGGAAGAAAAATCAAAGAATATGTGGATTCCCAAGTCATTGTTGAAAGACTTGCACACAAAAGAAGAATCAAAATTGACATTCAAGCTTCCAAAGGCTTCCATTCCATCTCCTTCCAAACATCCTTCATCTCCTTACATCCCAAAATCCACTACCTCAAAAAGATCCTTACCTCCATCATCTATTGTTCCTCCATTATTCCACCACTCTTCAAAGTGTGTGTCAAAGTTGATCTTGCCAACATTTCCATCTTCAACATACCTTTTTCTTATCTTCACATTCATTTTCCAATGCATACTTTATGTACTTCCATCCCTCTTATCAATATCTTTGAGCATCCTAGTCATACCCATGGTTTATTATAGCATATCTTTCAGAGGAGCATTGTCCAAAGATTCTAATGTTGGGAAAATATTAAAAAATACAAAAAAAGAAAAAAAGAAAGAAAAAAAGAAAAAAATGAAAAAAGAGAAAAAGTGCCTTGGTGAAAACCTAGCAATAGGCACCTTGGTAGCAAAAATAAAAAGAAATAAATCTAAGGTGAAAACCACTTCTTGTGGCGCCTTAGACAAGTACCATGATGAAAACCTGGCAAACAGGCGTCATGCGTAATTCTTCCTTCTTGCACTCTACACTTGGGGGTAAGTTTCATCCATGCCATCTTCCATCTTCCTATCATTTACCTCACTTTCATCCATATTTCCATCTATCACCTTCATCTTGACAAGGTTGAACACATCCATGAGCATTGAGTATCTTAACGTCCGTTATCCTTTCCATCAGCTTATGTACTTGCTGCGTCCATGTTACCCTATCATGATCTTGCTTATCCCAAATTCACCTTCATCATTCCTTGATAGCTTTTTCATAATCCCAAAACATCCCTTCATAGCCTTCATCACTCCTTTATCCAGATTGTGTTATCTTATCCACATCTTACCCAAATTGACCCTTGGTCTTGATCAAGATGAACTTTTAAAAAAAAATTGTTATCAAAAACTTCTTGACATGTCCACTCTTTTGGATCACTCCTTTTCATGGCAGCAGATCGTTATCCTATACACTATCTAGCCCTGCACAATTGACTTTCATGGCTTATCCAAAAATATGCTTCACATTGCTATATCATTTTTTTCCTTAGCTTGGGTACTCTTGAGGAGATAGTCCTATGGGTCACATTCACATACTTCTTACATCATAGCCTTTCCATCTCTAATCCATCAGCTTGCAAATCCATCCTTCATGTCCTATATCTTGCTAGACATTGGGGGCAAACCAATGTGATCTTGTTTGAGAGCTGGTAAAAAGGAAAGCATGAAGTGCTTTTGAGTTGCATCTTGCACAAACCAAGCTTCGGTAATAATTTTGGAAGTTTTTCCAAGTCCAACATTTTTTCTATCCAACTGGGGCATTTGATCTTAATCAGTGGATTTCAACAACATGCATGAATTCACATGAAGCAAGGCATTAACTTCAAAAGGATTCAATAGTACAATATTTAGTCACATCAGAGAGGGAATTATCAGAGTTTCAGAAGAGAGAAGAAGATTTTCATGAACCTTTGATGGATATCATTGTTCACTAACCAAGAATTCAATTACCACAACTTGATCCATGAGCCTTCATTGACTTTATTATTCGGGATTAAAAATTGACAACACTTTAAAAAGATCAGAATGCTTGGAAATACTTTTTGAAAATCATGAAACAATGCAAAACACTTGAAGCTTTCTTTTGATGATCTTTACTTACATTGATTTTTATCACATCTTTTTAGCTAATTGATGATGTTTTGACTAGATTGGCAATGATGGAGACATTATATTTTTCTTGCCTTTGAGTGACTGTCTTGAGGGATATCCAACAACTTATGTGAATTCGTCTAACGACATGGTCATCAAAGAACCATCGAGGAATTTCATATAAGGTGGAAGGTTGACCTTTGCTTGTTTATGCAACATTGAATTCGTTGAAACTGGTATTCATACTCTCATAGTTGGTTTATTCGACTAGTGTGGGTTGTACTAGTTTCCAAAAGGAGGTTACCAAATGCGATAAAAAGTGGTATTCATATCATCATGTCAATGGGCAGTGGTGATTGTACTTGCTTTCTGGTCCCAAAGTGCTCAATGATGAAAATATATCCTCAAGGCATTTATTTGCTAAAAGCTAGTGACACTTAGCTGCATTGCATTGCATTATCATGGAAGGTTAATTGCATTATCATGTTAGATTAATTGCATGTGCATTTGTTTGTAGTATTTTTTCCAAGGGAAAAGGGGGTTCATTCAATTGAAATCTTGATCAATCATAAAATGGGTCATTCAATCAAGAATCAAGGAAAGTCCATAAATCATAAATGTCCATAATATCAAAGATCCATGAACTTTGTCTAATCAAAGATACAATGTCATCAAAGTGATACATCCAATTCCTGATCAATAACTGAAATATCATGATACAATATCAACAAACTGAAAGAGCTCCATAATCAATCATCTCAATAACCTATACTCTAGCTGGGTCAAACTCATGACTTAAGTCCAAATAGCCAAGAAGCTAAGGTCCATATATATATCATTTACGGAAATGTGCTTGTTTCACAAATCAAGGGAATCATATCAGTATTCTATATCAGTGAGTCATCTTACGTCAATCAATCCTATCAAAGTATCAAGCAATCACACCCAGTACCATTTGTTCGTGTCTCTGTGTCCTGAGAACGAAGCAGCAGTATCAAATCATATCGGTTTTCACACTGATTGATTTATCCCATATCAGTTTTACTATCCTATGAGATTGACAAATCACATTCATTGGTACCATTATCTTGTTATAATCACTTGTTTTGCTTAACTACAACAGACCTATCTATCTTGGATATGCAAATTTGCAAGTCATGGCATATCATCAATATTTTTCAGAAATCAAAACATATTCCAACTAATCAAAATCTTTCACATCAAGGACTCAATATGTTTTATTTCTGAGGGGGCATCAGAGTATCAAATGGGCATCACATCAAAAACATTTATCAGTGGGGCATATCATATCATATTATATCGTATCATATCATATCATATCATATCATAGCAGTATCATATCAAGTTTCATATCAGGAGGCAAATCAATTGCATATCAGTTTCATATCAAATCTGTCATCATATCAAATCTATCAACATATCAGCAATCAATCAACCCAAGACCTTTATCAGTGAACCCAGGACCTTTATCAGTGAACCCAGGACCTATCATCAAATCAGGACCCATATCATATTAGAGGCATCAGAACCATATCAGCACCATCATCAGAGGCACATCATCATCATCAGGAAGTACATCAATCAGAATGATCAGAGGCATATCAAAACCAAGGACCTGAATCAGATCATCATACTAAGGGAATCTTTGAATCGGTGTTCTTCGCACATCGACTCAAAGAGGGGCATTTGTAGACATGGAAAATTGGCAAAGGCTTAATTCAATCAAAAGGTGCAAACAAATCATCAAAATAATACGAAAAATCAATAAATGGAACAAAGGCAATTCAAATCAAAGGAAAATTCAATTAAATGATTAAATAATTAAATAAGGCTTGAAAAGGGGAAAAACACTAAGAAATTGATTAAATTCAATTAATGACATAGTTGTTGAAATGAAAAATCAAAATGAACCTCTTACCCTTCATGGCTAAATTTAATTACTTTAATTAATTAATAAATATGAAATTCTCTCAACAAAGGAAAAAGGAGACAAAATGGACACAAATCACTCACTTTTGTTGAAATGGTCCAGCCTTTTGAAACCATTTAAATGTTTGTCCCCCAATTTAGGGACAAAGCAAAGCCAATTGACCTTACCCAAGCATAACCATGGTTATCTCACTCTACCCCCTACCCTTGGGAAAATCTTATAAATAGAAGGCATTTTGAGGCATTATTAATCCACTCCATATCTTTGAATTGCAGCAAAGCTCTGTCAATTTGCATCCATATCACTCACTTATCATTTGTCATTGCTAATTAGTTTAAATTGCATTGATCATAGTAGATTGTTCATCAAATAGAGCTAGAATTTGATAGAATAGATCTAAATTTGCATATCATATAGCTTAATTCTCATCTTTAGAGTGTCACTAGTGAGGATCATAGCTGAGAGCCTCATTTACCACTTTATTTTAGAGATCCATGAGATGTTGATAGATTAATTGTGCATTTGTTAGATTATTTTTCTCTAATTCTTGTTGTTCTTAGTTAATCTTGTAATTTCATGAAGGTGTAAATCACTCACACACACTTATCATCTTCCTCTAAGAATGTAAGGTAGTGAGGGCTAGCCAAGTGGTTGACCATATTCTAGAATTGATCTACATCTATATTATTAGGGACATTAGCCATTCGCAAGGCATCCTCAAGGACACACTTGTGCTTAGGGGACAGTTCCAAAAGCTCAGAGATTGAAATCTATGCTGGTGTACATTGTAATTGGTCAACAAGATTATAATTCAACTCAGGACCAACAATAGATTTTGGAAGAACACCCTTTGACACTAGCTGCTTAGACTTACTAGAGTTAGGACCTCTAATAACAATGGGAGCATGAGCTTGGCTTCGAGTGATAGCATTAAGAGGTTGGGACATCCTTCGTGAGTGAGGACCTCTTAGTACCACAACAGGTCCTTCATCAGGCATAGGAGTTGAATCCACATCATATCCATAAGGATTTTTCCCTCTCATCATGTTGACATTATCATCAGCCACTTCAAGCATGTTAATAACATTTTCAACATTTGTGTAGGTATAGTTGATAGCAACCTTTCCATTCTTGTTGTTAGAATTCTCTCATTTCTCATATTTGGGCAAGGGTTCTTTAAAATCTTTGTGATCCGCATTAGTGGTTAGACCATCAAATTGTAATTTATTTCTCTCAATAAGGTCTTGAACAAGACGCTTAAGTCTAAAACAATTTTCTATATCATGTCCAATTCCATTGTGAAAGACACAGAAGGCCTTCTCATCCCACCAATGAGGTTTAGGATCTGGTATGCGGTGCTTGGTAGGATCTTGAGGGTGTGCCAAACTATGAGCAATTAGTGTCTTGAAAATGTCTGCATCAGAGTCCCCAAGTTTGGTAAATTGTCTCTTTTCCTTTTTAGGTCTCCCTTGATACTTGGATTTATTCTCTTGTTGTCCTGAGGATGTTTGCAGCTTCATGGCTTGGACTGCATTGGAGAGATTAAGAACTCCTTCATTCTTAGGTTGAGATGAGTCAACAACTCCGTCATTGACCACTTGCTTATTCTTATTCCAATAGGAGTTCCTTTTGTCCTTATTACCATTATTATTGTTGTTTTTGCCATTATTCTTATTAGTTGGTTTAGCCAAAATTCCTTGTTCTTTTAGGACATCCTCTATGCGACATGCTACTTCCACCATGGTATCAAAGGAATTAAATGGGATCTTCCTGACTTCATACCTTAGCTCTGGTATTAAATTTCTCACAATGATGTCTATCCTTTCCTCCTCAAGAATTGTCCTTAGATATTTCGAGCACAAACGTCTCCATCTTTGTAGAAAGGTAACAAAGGATTCCCCTTGATTCTGCTTGAGTTTGCACAAATCAAGCATGGTGACCGACCTTGATAAGTTGTAAGCAAAATGTTGGACAAATCTTTCCACAAGCTCTTTAAATGTCTTAACTGGAGGAGTAAGGTTAGTAAACCACTCCATGGCTTGACCCTTGAGACTCCTGGGAAATAATCTCATCAAATAGGAGTCTTCATGGTGGAAAGAAAAGCTCATTATATAGAATTATCTAACATGGTCATGAGGATCACCAACGCCATCATATTTGTCGTAGGTAGGAAACTCCACCTTCTTAGGAAACTCAACCAACACCACACTCTCGTCGATTGGTTTGGGACATATGGAATCCAAATTAAAGGTGCTCTTAGGTGCCCTCATCCTTTCTATATCCCTTTGAAGTTGTTTGATCACCTCATTAGTTAATGGGTCTTGCTTCTTTACCTTTCGGTCCACATCAAAATTGTATGGGACCTTAGCACCTTTGTTAATGAGACTTTCTAGGAACTGATCCTTGTTTTTTTCCACATACCTTTCTACATATGCTTGAAAGGATGGTTCTTGTTGCATAGTCATAAAATCCATTTTATCAAAGTTGGTATAGCTTCCTCCATGTTGTGAGCCATGATGTGCTTGTTGGGAGGGTTGGTTTGAATGTCTATGAGGTGATCGTCTCCTATGATGATCATATCTCGAAGTCCTTCTTCCGCTAGGACTTGGGGATCATGAGGGCATCCTTAACCTTCTTCTAGGACTTGGTGAGGGGGTAGATGGGGGTGAGTTGGTCCCACTATTGGCACCCCTCCCATTGAATCAATTTTGGAGTTGTTGTGCATAGAGCCTCAGCTCTTTTGCTTATGTCCAATAATGCACGTTCCTCTTCTTCTAGTTGTCTGAATTTCTCTTTTTTGGTGGCTTGTTCATCTAGATAGGCTTGCTTCTCCTTTTCAATTCTTTTCAACCTTGTATTTGCATATCGAGAGGTATCTTTAAGTGGAGAAGATTGTCTTGAATGCCTTATTGCATTGGCTACATTGATGTGATGGTCACTAGATTCATTGTTCTAGTCCTCGTGTTGTGACCCTAAATCTGAGTGAGTTTTCCTATAATGTCTCTCAGCTCATTGGTGAGCATCTAAATATCTTGTGTTGTTGGGAGGTGACCAAGGTGGACTAGCATGAGAAGAACCACCGTACTCTCTCCTATGCCATTGGAAGATATCCTCAAGAGTTTGATTCATGGCTTCTCTTTGTTGTCGAGTGAAAGTGTAAGTCATGTCCATACATGATGAAAATGGTGCTAAAGAGGTGCTCACTTCACTAGGATTGCCTTTTGGATTGAAACAAACCTCAGATTCACTTTTAGGAGATTGGTCAAAAAGGGGTTCTTTTCCCTTGTGTTGTTGATGAGTCTTAACTGGTGGTAACTACCTAAAGACAACAGAGGGTCGCTTCCCTTGATTGACTTGGTACCTTGTTGTAACTGACTTGAAAGAAAGAGACTCTTAATGATAAGATGACCTCTCAAAGTGTCAACACCAAACTAGGATAATCAAAGTTCTCCATTGTCCAAAGAGAAACGAAAAGATAGAAATATCAAAGGGGCTTTACCAACACTGTCAAAGAGGTGCTTCAAATCAAAAGGTGACTACCCTTTCACTTTTGAATCAGGAGGTTGGACTAGGCCAAAATATAATTGAAATTGAGATTTAAATGAAAGCGATTTGGACAATAAGAAGACTAAAATTTTCCAAGAATGTAGCTAACAATCCTAGCGATAAACTTTGTCACCAAGAATGGCCTTCTAACTTGACAATTATTCCCAAAGTGACCTCGTAAATTAGATGATGCTATTCCAGAAGACTAAAACTAGAAATCTAGAGCTAAGGTAGGTCTCTAACGACAGAGTAAGAAACCTACTCAAAGACCTAACTTGACTAACAACAACTAAAATTGACCAAACTGAAAGCATGACAGAAACTATCCAGGCGATACACCTCAGGCTAATAGGGTGATACTTCTATAACTGGGTGATACTTCACCTTACACCAGGTGATATACCCCATAATACCTGGGTGATAAACACTAGGCAGGTTGGGCGATAATCCAGTATGGGCGAACTATCGCGCGATGTTTCTTCTCAAAGCAGGCGATACTGTTGCAAAATTGTTTAACCCTTGACCCGAACTGTGTAAAATTTGCATTTTTGGGTCTGTTTGGTCAAAAATTTTGGTCTGAGGGTTGATGTTTTCGATCTCAATCACAATATCAGCAGAATTTTGACAGGTTTGCAAATAGTGAGGGATCAAACATGTCTCAAAACACTTGAAACAAGGGCAAAAGCAACCTTGCCAAGACAAACACTTGTGATATCAAAAATAAAATTGCACCCTATGAATGCTACTGATTGTTTGAATGTTCAAGAATGTTAACACTGGTATCACACAATCGAAGACAATTCAAGAAAATCTATCCTAAAAAGTCAAGGCTCAATACTTACCAACTTAGCCCACAATTTGGTGTCCCCTTGCCTCACACAAAGTGGTTACCCACGATAGATGTTGGCTTTGTCATGGAAGTGTCAAAGACACAACCAAAGGAACACATATGGTGAGTATCTTAAGGTGATCTAGGTTGTTCCACTTGGATTGATCCTTGCACTAAGAAGATAAGCGGCTAAATAAGGTGGCTTCTATCTAAAGGTTCTTAATAAGGGCTTCTGTTCATAACACCCCTCTTGCTCCTCATAGAGGACTGGGACCTCGCGGCCTCAAGAGTAATTTAAGCATTCTTGCTCAATTCTTTCCCCATGGTCACAATCCCACGAGTTACTCACATCAAGCAAAGACAAGTGTTATGTCTACCAAGGTTTTGTGTTCTCGATAGCCTTGAGATTATAGTGAGTTGGAATCACTCGCCACCAAGGAAAATGATGACAAGGTTGTCCCCACTTGGGTCGTTCCTCTTGATTGCTCAAGAGTAGGCCTGCTAAAGGATCCTAAACTAAACAAAGAATGGATGATTTTTGAGGTTCAAGGTTTTTGGTTCACCACAAGGGTGAAGAGCATACTCCCCTATCTCAAAAACTTTTCCCAAACATACCAAGCAAAATTTAATTACCCCCTTGCTTCCAAAAACCTTAAGATGGGTCAGGATTTTCTGGTTCACCTAAAGGTGAAGAGCATACTTCTCCTACCACCTCAAAATCTCTTTCACAAGGTATTAACATTCCTAATACAATTAGTAAATGCCACACTTGAAAGGAAATAAATCACAAACACTTTAAAAAAAAATTTCTTTTTATTTTTGTTTATGCTTTGGGCAGCCCTGCAAAAATGTTAGTAGCCCTCTTTGACATGCGATTTATAGCAATTTCCTTTCAAACAAAGCTCCTAAAATCACAACTTGTTAGACAACTAGGGTTAGGAAAACCAAAATCTAAGTGAAGCAATGAAAAACCTGATCAATTTAAACTAAGAAATGTAAATTAATCCTGTTTAAATGCATCAAAATAAGCTAGTAAACTAAACGTGATCAAATTCAGCTGATAAAACTCAAAATCCAGCTCTTTGTTGTATCAGGCGATATACTTAGTCTAGGTGATATAATGCACAGTATGTGGGTGATACTTCGCATGACACCAGGTGATATACCTTGATACAGGCAGGCGATTCTTCTGAGACCCAAAGTGTCACTCGGGTATTATAAGGTATATCACGTGATATACTGAGAAGTATCACATGATATTCTGAGACAGAAAACTAAAGAATGAAAATTACGCCAAAAACTTGCTGACAAATTGATAGAAAATGATGAAAATGCAGAAAAAGAAGGGACAAAGTCAGTCTACTCTGCCCCACGGTGGGTGCCAAAAATGTACACACAAAAAGTAGTGCACTTCTATGGATCCTTACATGCAAGGAAACTCAAAAATGAGCCCTCACAAATCGATCCATAGCTCTCTATGCATGGAGTTGCAAGATTATGGATTTGCTCTCAGCTAGAGCTATTGAGCTTGTGACCTTGCTAGTCAACCATACAATGAGAGATTCGAATGAGGACAAGGGCAAGAGTGCCAATATCCCCAAAGAATCGAATGAAAATGCAATGCAAATGCAAGCTAAGAATGAGGATGCAAATTCAAGCTATGCTATGGAAATGGAAGTACAAACTAAGCTATGAAATGGAAATAGCAATGTGTTACAACCCTTCCTATTAAGCTAGATGAGTTATTCTAAAGCTTGAAAGTGAAATCTAAGCTATGAAAGCATAAACATGAACTACTATGCAAGAATGAAAACTAAACTATGGAGCAAATGAAGAACTCTAAGATGTAATGCAACAATGATCTCTAAAAACCTCCAAAGTCTTCAAGAATTCCTGCAGCATAGAGTTAGTATGAAAATGAGTGTCTTAGAATGAGGGAGAGAGCTCTCCTTTTATAAGAAATGCAAAGGAATGGACCATGGAGATTAAGAGGAAAAAGTCTTAATCGACGATGGAGCTTAAAAGAGGAGCAATCCATGTGCATAAGTATCCTCCAATAGGAATTGACTTTGTGTCCATGTGAGACAAAAGTGTTTTTTTTCTTTTTTATAAAATGAGAATAGTGTTTTATTTGTGCAACTTAGGATAAGAGGAAAGGGGGATTTTTTTATTTATTAAAAGGGGAGTAAATATTCCTTTTAAGTAAATAAAAACTTAGGATAAAATGGTTAGCCCAGGGCAAATAATCAAAAAATGATGAAATTAGGATTTGATCAAGGAAATTGATAATGTTGAAAAGTATTGATTATTGATAAAAATGATTCAGGGTTGATAAATCAAATAAATGGGGCCCAAAGTCTAGGCGACCATTTTAGGGTGCATACAGTATGAAAATGATTTGAAAGATTTGAAAGAGAGATATTGACCCAGGCCCAGAATGACCAGGAATTGAGATGATGCTAGCTATATCAACAATGAATCAGTGATTACAAAAAGGTGCCAAAATGCCTGATTCTGAACCTTATGATTGTGAAGAAGTGAGTGACCAATTCTAGACCTCAATGTCCTTGTATGAATCATATTGGTATCACATCCTGAACCCATCAGTTACGAAGAACCAAGGAAATGACGCTAATGAACCGGTAGTTACAAAAGCTGATACAGTTTACAAGATAGATTTAGGATACCAGATTGCAATAGATTTGCCCCAAGTGACGAGGACTTTAGATGAATCAACAACTAGACGTGGTTGTTGTCTTGATTAATGAGGAAAGATTTGATTACAGATTACAGACTTGAATGATGTGCAATACCATGGCCCCTTCGGGATTAAAATTGAAATCTGACAAGAAAAGTCAGCGTTATACTTTAGAAGCATGTTAATTGATTTGAGAAGTGGTTATACACCTTCGAGAATGCGTTCTGCATCGTTTAGAGGTCTTGGAGACCAAGTTTGACTAGGTGAAACCATGAGTTGATGATAGTTGACCAAGTTGAAATTTTGATAGTTTGATGTAAGATAATTAGTTAAGTTGAATTCTAGATTTCTGTGATGTTTGAAGGTCGAATATGCAAGCATTCAGACATCCTGGGTCCAAAAATTTTAAATCATGATTTTGACATAGTAAATGATCTTAGATTTTGATTTTGATCCCAAAAATGGGTTCAGAACATTGAAATTAGCTAGGGGTGCAATTTTCGTGAAAAATGAAGCACTTTTGAAAATTAGGTCAAAAGCTATATAAAGGCCAGAAGGGTCATTTTCAATTCATTTTCACCGTTGACTTTTGAAAACCTTGTGGAGCCCTCTGAGCGAGAAAATGGTAGAATCGAAGGTACCTGTGTCTTCTCACCATTTTGAGTGCAACCGGAGGCATCAGATACCTCGACAGTATGGACATCCGGTAGGTGGACCTCTTTGCTTCTCTGAAAAGTCAATTTTTCTTTGTGTATAGCATTTTTAGCATTTGTTTTGTATGTTTTCAATTTTTAATTTTTGCATGCATAGAAACTCGTATGACTGTTCGTTTGGGCTCGTACGACTTTTCAACTCTGGTTAGATTGTCATTTCATTAACCCCCAAGACTTGAATGAGAGGGACCCAAGAGTCGTACGATGTTTTGTCGGGTCCCTCCTAACTCGTACGAGGAGAGATGCAGTGTCTTCTTGTCATGATTTGTCGTATGGTAACCAGTGAAAACTCGTACAAATTTTCCTACCAGTCTGCTTTGTCATTTGAAAAATAGTGAGCCCAAAACTCATTTCTAGGGCAAAATTCTAAATTTTCTAATCTTTGAGCTTGATTCCTGAGTCTTTGATCTACCTTCTGAAATAGCAAACTATTCCATTCCTGTATGTATAGCCTATTTTTCAACCAAAATACTGATAGGGTTCCCTGTTTCTGTGCCATGTAGGTCATATATCTTGATGTTCACGTACACATCTCTCATCTAGCTACCCAGAGACTCTATGTTTCTTTGCCTGATCCGATGAGAGTACATCTTACTTCATGCAGTTTTGAGTATATAATCCATTTACCCGAGATTAGGGTAAATCACAGTCTTTTGACTGCACTGATAGAGAGGTTCCATTCAGAGATGCAGACATTCCATCTACCCACTGGAGAGCTCACTATGACTCCACAGGATATTTACAGGATTCTTCAGATTCCATTTCATAGTAGTGAGCGGCCAGCTTATGTGAGTTCGGGGAACTCTAGCTTATTAGCATTCAGACGTCTCTTTGGAGATGACACTCAGTTGACTGGTTCCATTTCATGGGAGACCCTGGTATGAAATCATGGTTAGTCTCACAAATTGGAGTGTATTATTTTCAGGATGATCGGTGGTATCATCATGTCTGACCGTCAGCAGAACGGTCTTCTGATGGGATGGGCCCCTATGGTTGCACGTTTGATGGTGACTCCTTTTGAGTTAGCCTGGGGTTAGTGTCTTTTGGCTCACATGTTCTCTGAGATGCATGAGGTAGTGTATCAAGAGAGCAAGACTTTTGCTGTTGGTGCTCTTGTTTTACAGATCTAGGCATGGGAGCATATCCCAGTTTTGAGACCAGTGTGTCAGTCACAGAGGCAGCCTCAGGAGCCTGTGATATATATTTATGCTAGATATGTCATACAGGGATGCATGGTCCATGTAGAGTACTAGAGAGATGTCTCGATGACATGACATTTGTAAGGTGGAGGGCCTATGTAGAGATTGAGCCTTGGCCTACAGCGTGGGAGCAGTTTAGTTTCTTCTTTCAGAGCCAGGTGCTGATAGGACGATCGTCCTCTGTATTGGAGAGATTTCTTATCACTAGGGTATGGCATTAGTATAGCGAGTGCAAGATGCACCGTAGGATTATGCCACATATGCTCGGATAGCTCATGAGCTTAGACTTGGATGGACCTTGAGGCTTTCTTATGCCTTGTGTTCACAGGAGTACAGTGCTATCATTGGTAGAGATTGGGAGTATAGGCCACAGGTTGTTGATGTAGGAGTTACAGATGGATTTATTGCATGGCTTGCTGATCATCCTGTTCATAGATTCTTTGACCCTATAGAGTTGATACCTTCTATGGAGGAGGTGATGGATGTCACAGGTGCTTTGATGAGGTAGGGTCCTAGACCCACACAGGTTCCAATTTTACACCCCACACCTATAAGATTGAGAGTGATGGCTCCTCCGCAGAGACCATCAGGACAGATGAGGCCCCCTCATCCCACTAGTTCCACAACAGGTAGTTTGATAGGTACATAGAGATAGACTAGGGGAGAGGATGGTACTTTAGGGAGTGTTGGTAGTGCTGAGGAGGTACTTGCAACTAAGCAGGTTGTAGGTGGTGATACTGATCCCTTACAGGAGGATACTAGTTTTGATTTGGGTGCAGAGATTAGACGTCGTAAGGCACAGAGAGCAGAGACCACAGAGCAACCTGTTGAGGATACTCACATGCCGACGATAGATGCTGATACCAATGTCCCATTGTCTATACAGGAGATCATGAGGAGGCTCAGATTATAGGTCTAGGACCTGAAGGTGTGTAGTGTTCGATAGGAGGAGAGATATCTAGAGGTAGATAGACAACGCACTGAGCTGCATGGTGAGGTTCAAAGATTACAGGTAGAGGTTATCCATTAGACCTCTAGATCTGCATATTATGTTTTAGCATACTACACTGTGGTTCCACTCGCTCAGAGAGTTCCTTCATACTCTTAGTACATGATAGCATCAGAGGGAGCAAGAGCACCTAGGGCCGAGGTAGTACCAGATGCACCACCACCACCTCCACCAAATGGAGAGGATCAGGCTAACAGCTGATCTGTCAGGATATTCTGATATTTTTGTTGCTCTTTTGATACTGATACTATTCTGATAGCTCACATGAGCTCATTCTTTTGTACATTGTACCAGTAGTGCACCCCTGACTATTTTGAGTTTTATGATATATATATGAGATCGAGACTTTTGGTTGTGACTTCATTTGTACTTGTCATGTTTTTGATGTATGGTGATATCATGTGATGTAAATTTTATGAGTAGAGTAGAATGTATGTATGGATTAATGCAATGCAATGATTTTCTTTCATATGTATGAATGTTATGCAAATGTATCTAATTATGGAAAATGTATGTAATGCAATAGATGGAATGAATGATTATGAATATGTAATGAAAATGCAATGATACGCATGATATGTTTTGTTGGTATTGATGAAGAAAAGTACTCAGTCTTATGTCAAAAAGGATGTTTAACCCAGGATGGTGACTACTTGCATTTCTGTGAGAAGACCTTTGTATGAGATTTAGCTCTTTGTAATTAAGTTTTAAGCATAGTTTTTGTTTAGAAGGATTATGAAATATTGTCAAGCAATTCGTGAGACCATGCAATCATGCAAAGTGTGAAAGACATGCAAAATGAAATGCAACCTAAGACCTAGGACCTAGTCACTGATCATGTGTCAGTCATTTGTCATCATTGAGTTTTTTTAGGTAACCGAATAAATCAATACAATGCCCACTAGTTTATAAAAAACCATAGACATATGAATACTGATTTGTATGCTCAAGAATCAATACAACACCCACTGGTCAAATAACCATGAACATATGAATATTGATTTCATTTTTGGAATGTCTAATTAGATATAAGCATCAAGGCACAAATGCCAGGATGACCTAAATATCATGTCCATTTTAATATAGCAATTTGTATAAGCATCAAAACATAAACGTCATGATGACTAGCATATGCCTTGCTGAAACAAACACATCAAGTAGTCAAGAGATCATTCTAAATCCAATGTGAATTACCCGTAGTGACCCTTTATCATTCACATCCTTAGGTAAGATCACGCTTCATAGTAGGAGAAAGAACTCACTCCAAAAGACAATAGTTAGATCAAACTTCCTTGAATTTTCTAGGTATCAATGGTCGAGGTACGCATGGCCATCCAATTCGAGATAGAGGCTCTTATAGTTGGACACCATTTTAATCCAGAATTTCCAAAGTTGTTACATTTTCACATACAAGTAGAAAACAAAGAAAAGATTATGCCCCCAGTCATCACTCTCTAAATCCTATAAAGGACATCATCGAAGAGCTCAAAGGGACACAATATGCAAAAATGTCAATGCGAATCGGTAAGCATACAAGGAGATAAAAGCATGTAAAAAGCATAGATTATTTTCAGTTTGATGTTTGATTGTGTTGTTGTAGATGCAAAATCCTTTCTGGAGACGAGATTGACTGACTGACTCAGATGAAGCTTCAAAGGACTCTAACTAGATATTACATGTCTAAGATACATTGGAAGCCATAGGATATGACATTGATTGCCCCTAAGTTTGGAATATTGATAGGATACAGATGCTTGAACAGATTGGTGTACAGACCGACTTATTGAAAATAGGAAAGGAGGAACAAACCAGGAGATATGTACAAACTAAAGCAAGACTGAAAGCTGGGAAAGACCAAGATTGTGCTGATAGATGGAGCATTTTGAACAAGTGGTGCCCGTTTGCCGGGTTTTCACCATCTTGGTAGAGATTCTAGTTTTTCTACCAAGGCGCCTATTTCCAAGTTTTCACCAAGGCACTTTTTTCTTTTTCTCATGTTTTTGTATTTTTCCTTTTTTCAATTTTTTTGTACTTTTCCATTTTTCCAATTTTTTTGTACTTTTGATATTTTTTGATTTTTTTGTGAATCATCAAGGCACCCATTGCTAGGTTTTCACCAAGATGTTCATTTTTTTCAAGACTTTTTCAGATTTTTAAGATTTTTTCAAGACATTTTA